>VYZV01005592.1:18298-40810 GCA_013401275.1 Pandion haliaetus | reverse complement strand
GGGTAATCGGGTAAAATGTGCTCCTGCAGCGAGGGGGAGCCGTGTGGGGCTGCCCCTTCCAGCTGAGGCTGAGCGAGCGTGGTGTTGGATGAAGAAAGTTGACGCACCGGAGCTTAAATAAAAACTCCATCTAATTTCTGGGCTGGAAGCCCAGCAAAAAGAATCGAGTTCACCTAGGTCTCTGTGCAGGAGCCGGATGGAGATTTTATTGAATCTGGCTCCAGCTGATCGCGGTATTATAGCTGTGCTGCTGTGATTAAGGCTGAGCAGAATTCCTCCAAGTCCCTTTCTCCAGCAGGTTATATAACAAATAGTAATAAGTTTCCTGAAACCTCTATTATCTTCCAGGATCCCAAAGCACAGCGAAGTATACATTGTAATAAAGTGCACATTAGTCTACTCTGCCTCACCCCTTAGGCAAGGGATGGATTTGGCTCGGCGGCCCCAGGGAAGCTGTCGATGGCAAGAGAAGGGAAGGACTTGGGTGACTGTCCTCTGCGGCACAGAGGCCTCTCGGACAGGGGTGGTGATGCATTGCTCTCCGGGCATGGGGAGGAAGGACAAGAAGAAAACAGTTTGCTTCTTCGACGAGTAAGATTCAAGTTGCTGCCACCGCTGTTTCCCTTTCTGTCTGGTTTTGTGGTGAATTATTGAAATGTGCTGGCTGGGAAATGGTGGCATCTCCTCTAGGGACTAGTAGAAACTCGGCACAGCATCTGTTGACCCAGACTAAGTGTAGGAGCCCTGACCTGAAGAGACATCTTTACTTTTTTATGCATGTGCGAGTCGATAATTATGGAATGTCCAGCACTGAAAGGTAGTCACTTCTGCAAGGAAATGTGGCAGTGGTCTGAGGAAGGGATGTCAAAAAATAAATTATCATCTCAGAAGAACAAGATGCATTTTTAATTGGCAGAGTGCAATCACACAGGACTCAGAGAGGTGATAGAATAACTGTGATTTAACGAGTTACCGTTGATGAGCTAAGCACTGATATTTATACTAATATGGTTCAGCTCAGCTTTGGCACGGAGCGGGAGCGTGCATTCAGCCTGTTACTGCAGCTCAGGTGATGTGTTACAGCATGGTTAACTCCATCACATGTCTAAAACTTCACTTTGGGCTTTTGCCTGGAATATAATATTAACTTTTGGTTATTATTACACAAAATCTTGTATTAGGACTAGGGTCAAGCCTTAGTTTTACAGCAAACTCTAGCACAGGTAGGAGCACGGTGGCTGTGGACACCTCTATGGGGCGTTGACTGAGCACGGACCCAGGAGCAGAGCCCGAAATGCAGATTTGGCTTCCTCAGAGGTCTGCTGTTCACGTATCCACTACAGCTGATTCACTTGGGCTTATGAGAGCTGACAAGGTCATGGACCTATGGCAGAGTTCTCCACTTGGAAATATTAGCTTTAGCTGTGCAAGACCAGCACGAGAAGGATAGCCTATGTTTTTATGCTTGACTGACCACAGGCGCTGTTAAATTTTTTAAAATGCCTTCTGCAGTTTGCCTTCCCAGGTGTCCTTTGTCACCTCCCGCCCAGCCCCACATTGTGACTACTTTGGCCAACTAATATATTTTTTTCAGTTTCAGTCAAGTCAAGGACTTCAAAATCCTGTCATAGGTATCAAGTTACACCATGTAAAAGATGCTTTTTTAAGTTTGTCAGAGGGGCACTTTATGAGATTGTGAGGTTAAAAAGATGACTCTAATCTTTGAGATGACAAGTAAAAAGGGACAAAAAGCACTCTTTCCCTCACTTACTTTATAGCAACCCAGCCATGTAGAAATAGTGGGTTTTTAAGTGCTTTTCCTGCATTCATTTCAGAAAACACAGCATATGCAGTATCACCATATACTTACTGAAGATAATCAATTTGTAGATGGTAAATTCTCTGAGGCTAGATGGCATGTTTTCACACAGTACCTGATACTATGATGCCCTTCTGCTGTCTGGGGCCTCTGGACCAACTGTAATATACATGTTCAATAACAACTTAATTGCAAGTCTCACACTACTTCCAGCTTAATGATTTTTTTCATTTTCACTTGTCATTCAAACATTACCGTCAACATACCTCGGAAATTATATGAGAAGAACAAGGATGCTTCTACTCTATTGTTGTCTAATTAATGCTTCCTAAAGATTAAAGTGGAAAAAAACCCTGCTTTAATTTATGAGCATGGGTGTAAGCAGGTAAATGAATATGATATTTAGCCTTCCTAATTAATAAACAATTTAGTTGGAAGGCCCAACTTAGCCCTGTCCATCCTGATGCCAGCTGGTGTAGACCTAAACGATAAGCTGAGCGCTTGCTCGCATTAACTGTACACCACTCACTGCTCTCTGCCAACTGCCGTAGTTGCTATGTCTACTTTCAAGTAATATTTCTCTTGCCATGTTCACGTTTTCAGCATGTGGATTACCTATATAACTGTTTTGTGCACTGCTGATGTCACTGTCTGTTTTGACAACCCTTGTTTTTTTCAAATTTTAGATGGGAATTTAGCCACCAGTAACAAGTAGACTCACATCCACCGTAATTTCCTCCAGAAAAATCAATCATTGCTTGTCTCCTAGATGCTTTGGCTTTTGAAGACTTTCTCTTACCACTGGCAGAAATACCAACTAACTCACCTCAAGCTCAAACTGAACTTGTTTTGCAAAAGACCTCTAGGACATTGTCAGAATGGGATATAGTCAATGGGACTTGATGGACCATTAGTCTGGTCTTACCACAGACAGTCACTGCTATCAGTTTCTTTGGAGGAAGATAAATCAATTAATTTAATCTGAAACAGCCACTGGACAGTAGAATATTAGAAATTAAAAAAAAAACCAAACAAGATGGTTGAAAATATAGTTTTCTGTCTTTCTATGTGTGGGTTATAGTAGCCCACATTTTCCAGTCACACTTTCAGGCATAATAATGTCAATGATGAAAATATACAGACAAAATATACGATGCTTCGGATGCAGTTAAATGAGTAGAAAATGTACTTTTTCCAGTAATACTTGTGGGAATCTTATTTAAAGATAAGCGTTTAATGTAAATTTAATCTTTCTAATTTTTAAGACATGCTTCTCTCCTTAAGCCAATATTGATATCAACTTATCTGAGGCCTTGATCTGCAGGCACAGTTAATAGATTATGCATTTCTTTCAAGACTGAGGTCAACTGTGGTAACTAGATGGTATTTTGAATATGTATATCACAAGAGAGCATGCCAGTTCTTCAAAGCGCAGGGAGACTCCCTATTGTGGTGGTGTCAGGGGATAAGCTGCATTCACTCTTGGGCTTGGTCCACAGTCATCTCGCATCGTTGCTGTTCCCAACACTGACACCAGTATCAGACATGCTCCTCATGCCCGTGGCCATCTGTATTTTGTCACCATTTTGTATAATCCTGCTCTCTGTAGGCCTAGGAGGCATTATGTTAAAAAGGATAGTGTTTATAGAAGCATCCAGCAATGGTCTAGTCCAATTTCACAGAAGTCAATGGTAACACTTCTTTTGGCATTAAACGCGATTGATTAAATCACCAGCATCTTAAAATTAACATTTCATTGCCTCCATGAGCTCCTGCTCGTGCTAATAAATGGAGAGTGTAACTGGTGTTTGGAGCAGCAAGAAGGAAGGACTGGGAGGGGGAGGCTAATGAGAGGCCCAGTCTGTATTAAGGAAATTAATTATGTGACTGGATTAAACTGCAGCTCTGAAAGCCTCACTTTGCCCTGACACAGCCTATATGCATTAAAGGTTTACGCCACTGTAATAACCACAGCGGTGTTGTTATATGGATGCAAATTTCCTTAATGCAGGCAGGACCTACATCAGACCACAGTGACTAATACAAAACCGATAAAAAAAAGTGAGTTATGTGCAATTGTACTGGGGAGCATGATACAGAAAGAAAATGATAATAGGAAGGTTAAGTGCTCAGTGAGTGCAAACTGATATACAATATCTTGAAATCACAGAGAGAGAAAATTAAAATGGTGAAATGGTTTCACATACAGGTAGATGGAGGCATAAAAGAAATCTATGAACTATGGGAGGGAGAAGAGAGTGAGAGCATGGTATTTTCAGATGTACAGCCTTTCGCCTATTAGAAATGAGTAAGTGATTGAAGGCTAATTGCCAACACGCAATTTTAGTTTTGTTTTTCCTTCAGGTTTTTGTTTGGCTCTGCTTTTTTGTGTCATTGAAATATTTGTGTATTAATAGATACTCATTTTAATAGCATTACAGTAATCTGAACATCTGCAGCTACTGAGCATTAAAATACGATTACTTCCCTATATATCAAGTTATTTTTGCAGTACTTCTGCCTGATTTTGCCATATCTATTAAAATGCAATGGATCGGCTCTTATCATTACCTATTAACTGGCAACCTTGAGCTGGAGTGCTAAGCAGAAACAAGCCTGATGCCTGGAGGCCTGGCCAGCAATTCAGCGGAAGGCAAAGACATTTTATAGCTGTCCTGAAAGCTAAATGATGGGCTGTGTGACTTTCCTAATGAAATAGAATTAAATACAAAATTATATTCCCACCACCCGTGCCACCCTTTGTTCAAACAAATTGCCTGATGTACTGTTCAGCAGTTTACTAAATATAGAACATTTTCTAGATTAGAGGTTTTAATTCTACCAAAAACTCAGCTTAGTTTATCAGAGAAATGAGATACTTTGTTTAGAGTACCGAGGAGCTCTCTCACAGGGCATGAGGGCTCTCTCAGGATGAGAAATTACTCCTCTCCTGGGCTCAGACTGACTTGTGAAGAGGTGAACACACCCAGGGGATAAATGCATCCAAACCATGACTGTGAGTTTGCTGTTAAGGGTTAGCAGGCAGAAACCAAAGCATAGGCAGCCATTGCCAGTAAAGATGCGGTCAGTAAATTTTTGACCAGCAAAGAAACACTCCTTAAAAGCACTCTGAAATGTGATCGCTGTAACTATCATGCTAAGGGGGAGTGGAGGAAACAGCAGGCTACTCCTCCTTCCCTTCACCTTAGCCTGACGGTGATTTTTCATTCTACTCAGAAGAACTTAGAAGAATCCATATTTTTAAAGTTATTTCTGTAATGGTACAATAATTGTTTCCAAATGTGATGCTGGATTTTAGTCATCTCCAAAGCTTTCAGTTCTAGAGGGGAAATTCATGGCAGTCATTACACAAATATTGGGAACTGTCTTCATCATATTAGCCATCAGCTAGTATTTCTTAAGCAGCATCCTCCATGCATCCACGGAGTGGTGCTCCAGCAACGTAGTTCTAGATGTAAAACTTTAAAAATCATCTGACATTTTAAATTTTAATATGATGAAGTAGGTTCAGGTTTTGATATCATGCAGTTTCATTCATGAGTTAGCTTAGGCATCCCAAACATGTCTCAGCGGAAAAAAAAAGGTAAGTGCATTTAATCCTAAACTTTGTCAGCAGGATTAGATGCAGCCAGATAAAACAATGAACATAAATAACACTGACCTATGAAGAAACAAAATGAAAAACAGCATACCTGAAAGATAAACAAGACAAAAAAGTGCCCCAAGAGCTTCAATTTGCTGAAGTATTTCAGCCAGTATTTATGTTTGTCTCTGTGAAAACATATGCTTTAATTTCTGTCTAGGTTAAGAATACTTTCCTAAATCAACTACTAATAATTCTGAGATCTATAAATACCCTGATGGGAAAACTCCGCATCTGTAATGAATACAAATGACCCTGTGCAAATGCACTTTGAATAGAAACAATAAGGAAAACAGTATGTGAGTGACCTCCAACGAAAACATTACTACATCTCAACATGAGGGCAGTTGTGGACCTTAACAAATTGAAAGCAAATTTTAAAATCTTTAGAGAATTCTAAAATAAAAAAGGAAGAGTCTGAGAGCATTCAAGGTGCTAATATTATGGACTACCAATCCCCCTCTCCAAACTGTGGGAATTGTGTAGGAAATCCTTAAGGATGGCATTGCCATCGAACTAACACACCTCCAAATACAAATGGAAATCAGACTCTTTAATCAGCACGCAATTATATCTTTTTTTTTTCCAAATTGCCAGTTGCTTTACCTTCAATGCTTTACAATTTTATTAATTTCAAATGAAATGTTCTATAATGTGAATGTTAAAGAATAGTAAAAAGGGCTGTGGCTTGGATGAAGCCATTATGTTTGTTTAAGGAGAAAGTCCTGCCACTCCTGCAGGGCATGTGGGATTTTATGGCTTGAATCTAAAGGAATGATTCTGATGAAATTGGACAAGCTCCTCTCTGTAAGCAGAGAGCTGCTTACAGATACAGGGAGACCATTCCCATAGTCTATGACTCTCTGAATAAAGCTGTTTCTTGACTGTTCCTTCATCTTTCCAGCTGGTGCCCATTTCCCAGGGGGTCTGTAAGGAGCTGGTAGAGGAGGATGCTCTCTGGAGGATCCTGAGGGGCTGGAGAACTGACTACCCTGCTGCTGAAGCCAGTCACTGTACTGATAAAAAGCATTTCCAGGAGGGAAGAGATGCCCAGACAGCTGTTTCTGGTTTTCAAGCCAACATTTGGAAAGTCATTGTAGCTCTATCTTGTGAAAACATCTGAAGATTGAGGGAATTTGGAGAGGTTGGAACTCGCATTTATTAAGGATGCTATTGCTAACTCTAACTTACCCTGCTGCTCAATTAGCTACACAGAATATTGTAAGAGTAACTGCATGCACTAGGAAATCTGCTCTTCATCTGCAGCACATCAGCAAAAACAAGTGACAAGACAAAAGGATTCGTTTTTATATTGTGAAGGGAAAAGGTTCACCAACTCCAAAAATTACTTTGAAAAGTTTGCACAGTCCCCAATAAAGCTAGCTCTTTTCTACTACATGCATTACTCTCTCTCTCCGTCTATATATTATTCTTATTATCCCTTCTAAGCTCACTGCAGAGCCAAGGGTCTCTGGCTCAGTTCCTGGCATCAGGCTGAATGATTCAGCCAGAACCTTCCTTAGGATGGTTTGGTGGGGTCTTGATACCTTTAGCTATGTTGATCCTTCTTGTGACCTTATCACAAAAATGATTCTGTCCATGGCTGGCAGTTTCCCACGTTCTTCAATAATTTTGTCAAAGTTTTTTTTGACAGCAATGTGCTGGTTGGCTAGAAGATAACATCTCTAACTTCAGGGTTAGAATAAATCCAATATTAGGTTTTCTACTCACTGAAATCTTGCACATAGCTATCTTCAAAAATTTACAGACATTGGTCAGAAAGTGGAAGAAAGTAAGTTACTGGTTTTTTCTGTATTTTGTTAAACTTTGTCCTACTGGATACTCCTTCTGTTAATTAATCTTTCCTTTACAATTTCAGGTAAGCTATTAATCTATTGAATTGAGGATTTTTCAAAGCCTTTCCAGAAATAAACACTGAATGAAACTATCATAAAATATGCATGACAAGTAGAACTGTTGTTTTGTCATTTTCAAGCCCATGGTTTATACTGAGTCAGTCCTCTCTCATTCCCATTACATGGATGTCAGATGGAATAATACAAGGAAAAATTACCCCAAGATTTGGTTTTCCATTGCAGAGGTGGTTTTTTACATAAAGTTTACTAAGTTTATATATAAAATTTGAATAAAAATCCCAAACCTTCCAATCCCTATTATTTAAAAGCAGCTAATTAATGTTTTTTAGTTTTATGTAATTATTGATTTTATTCTAATCATGCACTACCGCCTCTTTATCTTTTGTTCCCTTAATCCCATTGCCCAAAATATTGCTTTCTGATAGTGAACGCTACAGAAACACTCAAACACTCTCGCAGTTCTGGAAAGCAAAATAATTTAAATAGCCTTCTCTTTGCTATTAGCAGTTCCTGGATAATGTAGTCAAAGTCCACATAATGTTCATTATTGGAAATAGATGTATATTATTTTTTCTTATTAATTTTTAATTTGCCTTTATTATGGCATGCTGTGTATGACATGAATGAGTTTTAAACAGTTGTGCCCTCTACTGGCATAAAGGAAATAATGAAAAAAGAGAAAAATGCCTTCTTTCCAGATGATGTATCAAAACAGAGTGCTAAAATCAACTTTTTGTGGTGGTTTTTTTTTATGCTTTAGTCACATTTGAAGGCTACGTTATTTTCAACATTAAATCATAGCACATTAATTGCTTACAGATTATTATTTTTTTAATAAAAAGGACCATTTACACTATTAAGGCAGTACAAAATGGCCTTGCCATAGATGAACATGATGGTGTGAATGGTACGTTAACACAGTTAAGAACAACTTTATTTTTATGAGACTTTTGAGGAGCTATACTGACAGCTAGAGAGTATGAGAACAGAGCTCTATGACAAAATCCCTTACAAAGTTCATAGAAACTTTGGGGCATTCAACTATTCAAAAGAAAGTCTGTAGGAGTTGATGCATAATGTGAAGTAGAATATAGAATTTCATATAATACAGGAGAATTAAGACCTCACCCTCTGCTGAAATGCTTCTAGCCAATCCTTCACCCTCCATTGAAAAGAAAGCTTATAATTTTCTGTCCTATCCCCCACTATTGAAGTTGTCAACTGGCATTACACTTGAATAACAAAGAAACAAAAACATACCCTTTGGTAAGAAACTTGCATACTGCAACTTCCCAGCGTGGGTAGGATTAGTCACGGATGCTAATTGAAATACTAATTGACATATTTATACCATCATATAAAATCCATTCAACACAGTGGCAATAATGTTCTTATCTAAAGTAGCTGTAGCATCCATGCGGAGAATAGTGACAAACTGAAAGTCAGCCCCACACTTTTCTTTTAGCCTAGTAGGAACACTTCAGGTTCCTCATTTTTCACCTTTTATAAAATGTGGTAGCTACAGACTACAGATTAAATGGATACCAGACTACACTGATCCCAGAAGAAGAAAAATTATTACCTTCCAGAAAACTTAATAATCAGCAGATGAAGAGGCCAAAATACTCTTGCCCCTTCCTTTGGCTCCAACATTGTCCCTCTGTATTGGAAAGGGAGTTTATTTACAAGCAGCACAAAATCATTAATCACAGAATTAAGTAATAATATACGCTATAACTGGCTTTATTTGTAAGTAACTGCATCTGGAAATGAGGTAGGTACAAATAGCATGGGGTCAGCCTTTCAGAAATCTTGGTCCACTATTAAGTGCTTCATTGCCAGAGAAAACTACACCACCAAAATGAGCTGTAATCATACATGAAAGCAGAGGATAGACGCTTATGCTTACAACACAATTCTTTCTGCCAACTTCTCTGTACAGAACTGTGCTATAATAAAAGTAAATATTAGTATCTCAGGCATGACTGTTGCTTTGAATTGCTATGCGTTTCAAACATATTTATCTTTATGGCAAAATCTTTCTTTTTTGGACAAAAAAAAAAGTCCTTTAATATCCCAGGTTAAAAATCTACTATGTATCTTTGCTGAATCAGTGGAAAGCAGAATATATTTTTACGTATCATGTGATTAACTCAGAGACAAAACCCAGTTCCATTGCCATGGAGTTCAAATGTGCTCAAGGGAGAGTCGCAGCGGTATGAGGGGGTAAAGCAAAGGAGAATGACCCAGAGGAGAAAACAGAAGGACTAAGCAGAAGGGAACACAGTCGAAGAGGCAGATAAAGGGATTTTAAATGATAGGGGGAAAAGAAAGGGAAAACTGCAACATGCCGCAGGTACCCACAAACTCTGCCGCAACACTTGTGCAAGGTGGATAGAAATGCTGCAGATGGAGAACTGTATTATGTTTTGCATGAAACTACAGGGAAAGTTTTAACTGAAGCCAAAAAAAAAAAGGAGAAGGGGATAAAACAGGAACAGGAGGCACAGAAAACCACTGTGGCTGTGCAGTTTAAACCCCAGCAAGCCCGTGTTCAGGAAAGGTGGAGCAGAGGGAAAGTTGGTGAGGAGGTACGTCTGTTCAAGTGCCACAAATAATTGGCAGCTGCCAGGTCTAATGTGCTCTGTGCTGCCTGCGAAGTGGCAGCTCGGACCACCAGTCAACTCCTGGGCGCTCACGGTGAACGCTGCCGTGACACATGCATTAAAGACGAGAAAAGTGAGTTAGACTCTGAGAACGAGGGTCCATCATTGCTGGGACTGCTGCATAAAACAATCAGGAGCAAGGGCAATGCCAGCCAAGCCCCGGGCACCAGGGAAGCCCTGCCTGCCCCAGCACGGGTCTCTCCCACAGTAAGGAGAACAGGGGATAACACCAGCCTGGCTGTGACCTTCTCTACCCCTGAGCCGGGGGACCCCAAACACTCCCCATCTCCAGGCAGCTTTTGCAGACAAGGTCACTCCTTGCTCCTAGGTCTTTAGGCACCTTGGTTACGTGTGTGAGCCAGTTAGAGTCTCATACATATTGATGCCGCTTCATCTGCACACTGAGAGCTGCTTCCCCAGCTCTCTGCCTGGCTCCTTCACTCCGGCATACACCCAGCCCACCGGGAACCACGAAGGGAAAGATGTTTCTTTTCGCATTTCATTGAAATCAAGCATTTGCTGTGCCCATAATTCATGCAGTGGAAATGCAGAAAAACCACATCTGAGGGGGAAGCACTAAACCGGCCTGGCCAAACCTCGCTCGTGCCCTAAGAGGTAGAGAGAGACCATGCTGGATCCTTCTCTGCAGTCACCTGGCTCAGTAAATTAACCACAGTGCTTTACTCAGCCGGCTTGACCACAGAAGCATCTCACTTCCAGTAACAGACTCACCCCATAGGGCCACCTACGAGATGACTCCTTTTTTCTTATCTCCTTAATAATGTATCTGCGATTTTATCTTGCACTGTGGTGAAGCTGTAATTGCACCACCTCCAACATCAGCCACATCTCCTTGATAATGTGTCTGTGACTTTATCTTGCACTGTGGTGAAGCTGTAATTGCACCACCTCCAACACTGGCCACGCTCCCAGGGTCAGCGAGGGAAGTGCTGGGCTGTGACAGAGGTGCTGGGTCAGCTCCTCGGAGTGCACGCCCCTCAAGGGAGCTCAGATGAGCCTATAACCTACAAGCAAACCCAGACCTCCCATTTTGTGACCACCCAAAGCCCAATGGATGAACCTTGAAACCACTGTTGCGATTACCTGAGCAGCCTCTTGAATTGTCCCGGTGCCTTAGGTGAGCTTCAAAGTGCCTGGGGCGGCTACCTGGGACCCCACAGCAAGAGCCCGCAGCGCGTCACAGCATTTTCTAGCATGTTGTAATCTATGACTGGTAAAACTTGATCTCTCAACAACTTAATTCAACTAGTCAGGTATCTGCAGCTTGCTTTCTTCCTCTTTTGTCTGATTCTTGTTTCACAATTTTTTCCCTTTCAGTTGCTGCGATTTTGTCTGGTACGAGAACTTTGCAGAAGAGAAAAATAAACAGATCAGTGTTTGATGTTGTGCTTTCTGTTTAGAAGTTTGTTTTCCTTTCCTCTTCCATTGCATCAATATTAACATGTTGATTCATAAGCAAAATAAATAAAGTCTATAAATACATTATTTCTTTTTTTAAATCGTGAAACCTCAAAGTTACGGTTCCCACAGCAACTGCACAATGTGCACATACATTAAAGGCAGGGATATTACTACCCAAGGCAGCAATCAAATATGCATGAGGGACTTACATTACTGGCACTTGGAAGACTGTGCAAGTTTGAAATCCCAGAGCCACAAAGCACCTCAGTTCTGTCCGTGTCCGGGAAGAAAAGCTCCTGGAGACATCAGTCCTTATGGGCACAGCGGAACTGGATCTTGCCACATGCAGAAGTGCTTATGGGATAATAGGCTGGTGGTACCTTTACTGTTGAACCAACTGGCCTCAAAGATGTGAAGTCACTCCAGAGCTAAAGATGCTCTGGATAAAATAATTACCATTAATTAGCTGAAATCCACAGCCAGAAGGTGTCATAACAACCAAAGCATTATGAACAGAAATCCCTGTTCACAGTCCTGACAATCCTTAAATGCTATGAATGAATTTCTCGTGGTTTGATTGAACAGGAATGAAGAGTGCTCTGTACATTGTTGGTGAAGTTCATGCCATCTATTCCCTGTATCTTTTACAATCCATGAAATGATTTCATTGAATAAAAGGATGCTCAGCTTCCTGGTTTCTGGGTCTCCATCAACTACTGGCTAATCAAAGTTTATTTTTCTAGGTCATGAATTTGGCATCTGAGCACCTAACCATCCTCGGCCCTGTCGCACCGTCGACTGCTCCCTTATAATTGACTTTCTCTTCTCTGCACCTTGCAATTTTAAGGTAAAATTTTCAGTGAACTCAGTGCTGTCATTGTACCCTGAGCCAGGAATTCTGGCATCTGCCTTAGCAAGTCTAATGTTGCTTGGTAATCAAATGCACGCCTCCTGCTGGCTACTGAAAAACAGGCCAGAGACCCCAATTCTCTGTGAGGTGCCTTCAGAGAAGAATAGTGAATTCAGATTTAAAAATTTAACAGTATAGGTCATTTTCTTTTTTATGGTCTATTATCACAAATAGTAGAAACTGTAGGCATCAGATATCTGTGATAAAAAGAGAAGCAGCATGCCATCAAGTGACTAAATGTCTTGGTACTCTTAATCTCTTATAATCTAGTAATTAAAAGGAACTGGAGGATCCCAGAATTTGAAAAGAAGAGCCATTAGCATGTTTAACTATAAGCACCTGGATATTTTATTGAAAAAAAAAAATGGGCAAGTGGTTAAATGTCAACATGGGACTTGAAATACTTCTAAGCCTATCTAGCCAAGGTATCTTCTTGAACAGGTGCCAGGCTGGTTAAAGAGCAATTTCTTTGTGATTTCATTGAAAATTTTGGAAGTGAAAATTAAGACATCATACACAGAATTTTAGGCAACTTAATCTTTTCACTACTTGAAGGACTTTTGGATTTGGCTATTCACTTTGTGTGGTCAACAAATATAAATCTCTCAATCTGTAAAATGTTTGGGTTTTGTATTTTAAAATGAGGAAATGAATAAATTCACATTGGGATGAGAATTAAGGACAATTAGTTTGTCTTGTTACTGTATCTTCCACTGTGAATAATGTGCAATTTAGATTTTTCCTCTATGTCAGTTTTGAAATGAAAATCTGCAAGGTTTCATAAAGGCTATGCCTTTGTCTTTGAGACTTGCAGTGAAGTTTTTTGTCTTTAGATGGCACATGGAAAATGATGCTGTGAAAAACAAATAGCTACACAGAAATCACTATTACAAATTTGCCATGTACACACACAAACACATTTTTCCCTCATGGACAGCAAGACTGAAGAGCATGTACAGTATTTCAGTATCTCTTTCTACATTTTCATGGTTGATTTTCCAAATTATTAGTGTTTAGGCACCATGTGTGCATTTGCAGATCATCTCAACTGCAGTATTCCTACTCTGGCAGTATTCCTCCAGAACACATACTGGAGAGAGAATTTCTGATCCAAAGGAGAGAGCCATCTTGAATTGTCACCTTGAACTTGCACGTAAGATTTGGGGTTTTGAATTATCATCCATACCCCTTATATTTAGCATCAACATGACATTCTGTGAGAATACAAGAGCCTATGGTCTGTTTCCGTAGAGATTTTTTTTGTTAGAAATAGGTGTGATTAGCTTAAATTTACCTTAAAACAGTAACAAAATTTGAAAGTAATTGTATCAAAGCACCATCATTTCTGTGGAGCAAGTTTCAGCTGCACTGTGAAATATGCCTTTTAAAACACTTTTTTTTTTTCCTCTGGAAAGCAGCAGGTACTGCCAGCCAGATAATTTTTCAAAAATGTTCCAGGATTTCTTACGGATATTAATTTCTGTTTAAGCCTCTCCAAACTTTGACAGAAAGACAAGTTTCATTTTTCTTTAACAAGTCCTTTAGTAGTGCAGATGTTGTAGCCAGATTGGCAATAAATTTTGCTGTAACAGTTAACTTAGGGAAAGGTGCTGTTATTTAATAATCTGATTGTGTCACCTTTTGAACCTTAATTTATAGGTGATGTGTTTTATAGTTCGCATTCCATAGAAGTCTCCAAAACCTATTAGATTATTATGTTCTCTGCTAACGAAAGTCTGATTGTTGTTCTAAATAAGTATCTTCTAAAGCATGAACATTAAACATTGCATAAAGTAAAAAGTCCATTTTATGTCCCATTTCCAAATGGATACATACGTTTTGATCACAGCTCTCTAATTTCCATTGGTCTGTTTTTGTCCGTCCTTTATTGGCCTGATTAAAAGCCTACTGAAATGAGCGGAAAATGAAAACTTTCATTGACTTAAGTGCCTTTGAAGCAGTTTTCAAATAGTTACTTCACATTGGTTCCTTATTACACTTGAGAAAAGCTATATTTTTTCCCCCAGTTTCCATTTTGCCTTGTCACGAGTGTTTTGCCTGAAGACCAGGAATCTATCTTTACACTTGCATAACCTCGAACATCTGGACTAGTGTCAGCCTGTGAGCTGCAACAGTTCATTTTCAGTGCAGAAAAAGACCTTCTGACTCCTCAAAATACATTTGATATTCCTATGAAATTGAGTGTGGCCTTTGCCCTGGGCAATGCACACATCTCCCTAAAGTCAGTTTTGGCTGTGTTGGGAGCGATGCACAGGAGTTACCCTTCTTTCTCCTCCACCCGTTCAGCAGATAATCTCGGTCAGTGATTTTCATCGTCGGCTCCACTGACTGCTGGGGGTTTGTGCATGACTTCTCAAAACCGTAAAGAAAACCAAACCTGCTCCCAGTTAGTCAACATTCACTATACAGGGCTCTGCACCCTCAGCGGGACGTATTTGGGAGATCCACACATCCCCAAAACTCTTCCCTGGCTGTAGCGTTCCTGCCTGCCTCTGCGGGAGTGCTTCCTCCTGTCTTGGCATCTGCTGTAGGCTGAGGCACAGCTGATGAAGTTACGATATTTAAGCTGCCAGTTTGGGCAGCTGTCTTCTGTAATTCAAAGACAGACTTTGAATGTGGGGTTTCAGATAGTTGGCCAGCAGTAATATGAAATGACAAGCGATCAGTATAATTGTATCATAATACTCATGACAACTAACATTTTCAAAGAGCACATCAGAACCCTTACATCTGAAAGAACTAGTGGGCATCAGAGTTGCAAAGCAGGCTTATTTTTAAGAGCTGGTTTTGCTGCAGCAGCCAGACTTACCATGGTCTCGGGGAATTTTGTTTTACTTCATTACTTTGGTAAGTAAGAATCTATCCCAAACATAGAAAAATAACTTTCTTGCTGCAGACAAAGCAATCCTGTTGAATGAGGATATTTGCATTCCAGGCCCGAGCCTTTCTGCCAGAGGAAATCCCTGTGGGATTTTCTGGCCTATGAAAGATGGAGAATGAGAACCGTGCTGGAGGCACACTGGTCCAGTTACATACAACCAGGTGTTGCAGTCCCAGGCCGACGGACCCTAGGGGAGCTCTCCCTGCCTCTGATGCTTGCTTCCTGGGGTGGGCACCTCGTTTTGTCTGGGCTAGTGGCTTCCTCTCCCCTCCCTTCCCCCTAGTCAGGCTTGGACCTGCAGCAGCTCAGGTCAGTGCTCCCCAGCTCCTCCACAGAGGAGGACTCCATGTTATGGTGGTCATTAGACACGAGCATTTCTCTCTATGTTGTGGTATCTCTTTTTACCGCACCTCTGATCCTTCCTGCCAGGCTGTCAGGCATCCCAGCCGGCTGTATGATCCTGGGGCACAACCATCAGTTTAAGTCCAACCAACACCAGTTTGACCAAAATCCAGGTGCATCCAATGTTCAGGGCATCAAGACTGTGAGAAATCTTGGGAAGAATGCTTAAGAGTGAACTTAAAAGTTTATACTCAGCTATTGCTATCAGAGTCACCAGCAAATACTTACTCAAGGGGAAACAGCACACACCAACAAGTGTGAAAACAAACTTGCAGCCCTTAGAAATTACGAGAAAGAGAGAGCGATAGTGCTGCTGCAGTCCCTAGCCAACCCTCACTTTTCTGAGGCTCAGAAAATAGCAGCTTCTTGCCTTAACCACTTGTTTGTTCTTGCAGGGATTTAGGGAAGCTTCCATGCAGATTCTGAATTGGCCCCACTATTCATCCTTGCAAGTTTTAGAAAGTCCTTTTAGAAAGCCAAGCTGAGAGGAAAAATAGCTAAAGGTTTCTTACGTGGCAGATAGCTTTCTGTTGCACTGCAGTAAAATGGTTGACACTCAGTGGAGCTAAATTAATAAACTTCTTTATGATGGTTTGAAGTTACGGTTGCTGTGTTCTGGAGTAGACAGATAATTGGAGTGGTCAGAACTGTATCTGCAGCGCTGTGAAATTGGTGCAATAATTCTGGACCAGAAATTACCTAAATTTAGGAGAAAGCATGAGCATATGCATAATATATCTTCCTGAATTCTACTGAGACCTCTGGGGAATTGGATTGTGAGTTAATAAACTGTTAATTAAAATTCTCATGACAAGAAAAAAAACCTCATTAACTAGGTCTATTGACAGCTTCCATGATAAGGTAAACAACAGTCTATAATCATTAACAGATCGTGCAGAAATCTGCATGAGTTTGCTTATATGAGTTTTAATAGAGCCATTGAAAACAAATTACAAACAGAGGCAAAAAGGACATACTTCTCATACGTCACTTTTTATAGTGTTGATTTGTATTTTGATTCCTTTTGCAGCGAAGGTTGCTAAGAGTTATGGCTGTCTGAGGGTCAACAAATTTCAGAAGGAACTAGCCCTCTGCATTGGCCTGAAAAAAATCCCAGAACCTTGAGCTTTGAAATTCGTGACACCCATATGGAAAAGTATCATTTGCTGTGATTTATTCTGACAGTTACATTATTGGGTGCATGTTAACCAGGACAAATAGCTGTACGGGAGAGGAGTGCAAGGAGCTCCAAATTACATTTTTAGAAACTTTTCTCCGTATGGTATACTGGTAACAGAGAACAGGCAATGGCTTTTCATAGAGTAAGATCTCATCAAGAAACTTGAATCAATCACTCCTGGCTTTACCAGCAGTAAGTAAGCGAACCATACCAAACGCTCGCTGCCAAAACTTTACGCCAGGCTGTCCCATCGGGCTCCTAAAAGCTTTAACTACACAATGTGTTTGAATGCATGGAGAGCAGAAATAGCAAATATTAATGTGGTGTCACTGCAGTCTCTTCTCTTTCACTACTTTCTCCTTCGAGGCTATTGTGTAATCTGGCACAATACAGTACGTTGCTTTGTATTTCCTCTTGTATGAAACGTCCCTTTATGTCAAATTTGGTTTGCAGACTTACAGCCATAGAGCAATTCCTCTCAACCAGAGAAGCCGTGAGAGAGTGTGAGGTTGTTGGCACATCTCCAATACCATTGTTAACAATTATGACATGACTGTCAAACCTTATTATCAGCTTTCAGGAATCTCTGCGAGATCCTGTAAGCACAGCTGTTTGGCTTTTCTCTGAAACACTGTGCTTGGAAGGCAAGAGAAAGAGGGAATGCGCTTTCCCTTTAGGAGGCCTTACTGAGTGCTTGCACAACGCCACAGCAATCAGTTTTTTGGGGGGTCCACTCTACCTCTGGTTATGTTGAAGTCCTGTGGCTTCGTCCCCAGCCTTGCAACGGCTCGGTTGCTCTTCAGATCCCTGCGAGAGATGTTTTGGCAAGTGGCCCATAGCAGCAAGCCGAGGAAGGATGCCACCCCAAATTGAAATTTCCAAATTGGAAAGAAGACGGGAGTGGAAGAGGAGGATAGGGTTGCGAAAGGGCTGTGCAGTGTTACAGTAACCTGCATTCCTTGTTTTGACCTGACCACCCTGGTGCTTTCCACTCTGTAAGCCAGTCCCTACCTTCTGCGCTGACCAAAGTGAATCCTCACCTTGCCCCCCATATCATGCCTCGTTTCACACTGCGGAGCACTCTCGCATTGCATGAACTGGTTCCTCTCAGATGAAAATAAACTGGAAAATGTCCCCGCAAAGCACACCTGACGCACAACTTCAGGAAACAGGCATTCAGCCCATGGAACGAGACTGGCCCTGTTTTGCAATAAAGCCCCAGAAATGTCCCCCACACCAGCTACGGGCCTGCTCTTGTTCATCTGCCCTACCTGCTGGTGTAGACACAACCACACGGGCCAGTACCCGTAGCGCTTAGCACAACAAAAGGCAGACCATTGTAGTGAAAGAATAAGAAAATAGCAATCCTTGTGTTAAATGGTGGTTTCAGAACATAAGCAAACTTATCCATTGTCATATTTTTTTGTCGCATTACATCCCAAGGGAGTGTTGCCAAGAGATTTGAAAGGCTGCAATGAAGTAACATTGCAGTTACCTGCTGAGCAGAGAGGTAAATGTCTGTAGACGTCGCCAGTAGATGGAGAGTGATTATCACATGCATGCATAAGCTCTGCTTTATTTGCTTTGTACCACCACTGCTAATCTGCCACAGGAGAGGTATTCTGGAGTTTTAAGATAAGATGTTTAGCAGACCACTGTCTCACACCCTAATGACACAAAAAATAATAGATGCTACATTTCACATGCTGTTTCTTCAAGTATGGAACATCCTTCTCCTGCTGGCCTTATCAAAACTCCCATTGTAATTGGCAAGTTTTCATTTCAGTGGGAATCTTAGCGGGGGGAAGGTCATTGATTTCTCACAACCGATTCAATCTTTCTACATGCCTGACTGCCCTAAATCACTACAAGTAGGAAACTATTTTCAAAATTTCTCAAGAGCCCTGAATGTATTGATTGAGTCTAACTTTGATTTCAGACATTAAATTCTTTCTTTTCCTTGAAAAAAACAACCCCTAACCTTCTATAAGGCTACTTGGTTTTAGTTGGCTATCTGTTCTTGCTTCATTTATTTATGCTCTTCTCAATAGTCTTCAGATTAAACCTCTGATAGCGTGTTCAAAATTTCCTTATTATCTTTTTCACATTTGCCAGTGAAAGTTAATTTTATTTGAATTTTCTCTCTTTGTGGTGGTTAAATTACAAGCCCCAAACAGTAGTTGTATTTTGTGCTAAATAGTAGCATATCACCTGTGTAGTCATCATTATTTCTCCTAGATTCCACTATCCCCAATTGAACTGCAAGTACTTTGAAACTTAGAAGTTAGTTAATGGGGAAAAAACTCTTCACTGTTGGATAAATCTTTCGGGTAATATCCTCCCTTGCCTTTATAACTATATCCTGTGAGTTAATGCAGTTGGTACGAAGATCAGTGATAATGTTTTACCTCATTTCCCCCAATCTATTACAGTGAACAGCTCTATTATAATTGCAGATGTGGTCCACCACGTTAGGCATCTCCAGTTTGGATTTTAAGTCATGCAAGTGCTCAGCACACAGAAGCACATCTGGAGTCTACAGCGTTCCAGAGCCAGAAGCCTTACAGGCTCAGACCTATGTATTCTGAAAAACAGATTAGCTATATGGAGCTTACCTGGAGTACATGGAATAATTTACAACAGGGCAAAATGGCAGCAAAATATAGAGGAAAATTAAGTCTTTCTTTCAATTAGGCTAGAGAACCCAATCCTGTTGCAATGTCTTTGTCACTCAGAAAGTTGAAAATTGTTCTCTGAGTCATTATCNGGGGGGGAAGGGAATGCCTATTAGAAATGGTAGAAGGAACAAACATTGAAGAAAGCCTTCCATGTGGAATAGAGAGCCTTAAGTTGGTCATATTAAATTTTTTTCGTGCCCACTCTTTTCGGTCGAGTTAAGCCAAATCACAATTATTAGGCTTATATGCGATTTAAAAAAGTAGATGTGTTAAGATTGTTTGAACATTTTTAACAAAAAATAGAAAACATTGGCTAGTCAAAGATTTTTTGCAATATGAAAAATTATAAAATGGGAGATTTGTACAAAATAATTTGAAAATCTGAGGAAATACCAAGCTGTTTCAACAGGTAGCACTGGTAATTTTTGTGGTCCTAACTGGACTACGTGGTATAAGGCAAAACAGTCCTCATCACTGACAAAGGGCAACAATGCACATTGCTACATGTTGCTTCATAAAGCAGAGCTCATCCTCCTGTGGCTTCCTTTTATTCCACGTACTCAAATCAGACATAAAACACAACCGTAACATTTCTTCTGCCAACAGCTAGTTAAACCGACTCGGAGAAAACACATGCTTTCACCTTGCCGGTACAGGCACCTGGGTGCCACACTCCTCCATTTCAGCACCAGTCAAGTGTGACATCTCTTAGTGTTACTGCGACCAGGGACCACCGCAGTGGCATTAGAAAGGGCTGCGATATTTGAGCATCAGAACTATGTCATCTTCTAGATGACAGCTTCTCCATGTTTAGCTTTGGGATGTCACTCCTCCTTCTTGGTACCAAGGCTTTTGTGACAGTTAATAATCAGATCTCAAAATGCAATAAAGCTGTCTTGTGAATAATGCTAGAAAGTGGCCAGTTGAAATCCAAGGCAGCAATTACAGCTGTAGCAAGCTATACTTTCTGCTCCTGGATCTGCAGATGGAAACAAAGGAGATTTCTCATAGTGTTTTGCTCTCACTTTGATAGGCTACGAGCACACACACAAAAATAAAGCTGTCAGAGATGTGATAGCAACTTTTTAATGATGGTTATTTTAAACAGCTCTGTGGAACTCAGACGTTACGCAGAAGTTCCTGAAGAGGAAGGAAGAAGCAGAACAATGATTTAGATTTCTTCCTTTTCCCCTCATAATCACATTTTATTTTTTTATTTTGGATTAAACATCAGTTGAATAATTTGATTTCTTTACTGCTTTTGTTTCGGTTTCAGTTTTTTTTTTTTTGTTTGTTTGCTTGGGGTTTTTTTGAGATAGGGTTATTAGGCTGTGAGATTTCATCAGAAAGGAAGAAAACCACAAGGGCTGCAGTATTGTCCAGGGACTAGGAAGACACACGTATTAGTCTCTGCTGTGATTGCTAGCAAATCTCTTAAACTCACATCCATTTGTATCCACTGTAACAGGAAAGAAATGGATCCTAGTGGTGAGCACTCATTGAACTTGTGTTTGTAGCTTCAGAAAGTGAAGCATCTTTTGCCACTCAGCCAGTTCTTCCCAGCAGCAAATCGCACTGTTTGTGGGAAGGTTGCACATTGCATCACTTAGTCCTCATATAATGAGGAGCTAGAGAGGACAGAGCATATTTTATGGCACTGGACGAACAGCGAATTGCATCTAAATCACTTCCACCTCCTCCGTACAGAACCAGATCTTGGAGAACATTCCTCCTCTATGCAAATCTGTGTATAAGACTACGGCCATTGTTCAGGCATAGACCCAAAGGCTTGCGGGTGCCTTTACGTTCAAATAAAAGGTATGAGCACACACTGCAGTTTACAGTGCTCGTATTATGGTTAAGCTTGAAACACATAGACATCTTTGTAAAAACTGAGTCCCCAGTGGGAAGCAGTCCTTGTGAGCACTATATACAGAGTGCCCTAACATTACTGAATGGAGCTGCAATCTAAAATTATGCTGGTAACTTTGATGCAGAAACATAAAGCCTGTAGGAAACAGAACTTCATAAAAACATGCACTTATGCACACAAACTGTAATTTCCTATGGAAGTTAATCTTTTCTATTACTCTTATTACATTTGTAAATGGAATGCTGGTTTGAATTATGGCCCGGTACAGTACTTCTTTTATGCTTCAGTAGTCATTGCTTTGGTATTTCAAGTATTTATTGTAGAATCCTGTCAACTCTCATTCATCATACACCTCCATCCCAGTTCTGCACTAGGATAGTTCGGAACCACAGCAAACTTACTGTCAGTATATTGCAAGTCAGTGCTTCTATTGCCTCTCTGCAATAAATCAATTACTAAAAAATAACCAGCAAGTACTTAAGCATGCATTTGAGTCAGTGGAATTACTTATGTGCTTAAATGTAAGTATTGTTTATGCTATAGCTGAATCCTGCCATAGTCATAAAATATATTATACAAAATAGAATTTTGCCTTACATATATGATAACATTGATACTATTTTTATGATGGATCATCTGCATGAAAATACGGCTTCCTTTTCATGCAGAGAGCTTTTTATTCTATGGGTACTGTGGAGAATCTTTAGAAGATTCCTGCTAGCTGTCAGTAACTGGTAGCAAATCGATGTAATCTGCATTACAATACTTGCATCATGACTTTGAAGAGGGACTGAACTTCTTTGGCTGCCTGTGCATCCAGAATCGCTTTAAAGAGACCATTTCTGACATTCAGGGTTATCTTTGGCTTTGTTCCAATTCATTTCTTTGTAAACTGAATTCAGCGGCAGCAAGAGTAGTGAGCCAGCGACATCACGACTGACACCTTCAGTTCACATTACACAAAATGCACAGTAGCACAAACCATGTCCTTGCACTGGGCTTACAATCTAGCTATGTTGCTTTTGTAGGAAGACAGAAAGGGTTAGAACAAAACTACTTATTGTATCTCTTAGGTGCCTCAAGGCTTGCTGACCCCATATGAAACATCCTGCGTGATTC
>VYZV01005592.1:0-16870 GCA_013401275.1 Pandion haliaetus | reverse complement strand
ACAGACTTCTGCTTAGCATTAATTCGTCACTGCTTTTAATGAAACCACCATGAATAAATCTGGTCTATTATTTATGAAGTTACCTACCCATTCATTTCTTTTAATCATAATTTTCAAATCATTCTGTCCTCCCATCTTTTCTTCTACTACTTATGTGGCAACATTTTCCATATGCCAAAATTATTCATTCCTATTTCTCGATGTTTAGATTTACCATCCTTGCTAATATTCCCACTTCACGGGTTCTTTCTCTGAAACAGCAAGCCAGTGCATTTTGTCCAACGTGATAAAATTTTGGTATGGATGTAGGACAATACCTGTTCCTAAAGTAGTGTTTTTATTATTCAGTGAAAGAGTACAGAACATAGTACACTTTAACTTGATACAAAGTCTTTGGGAACGTCCTTCTTCTTGAATAATTAACGTTTTCTTTGGTTTGATTCTGCACCAAACTGCCTGAAATGATGCCATACAGCTAGTTTTTAAAAATGTGATCTCATGCTGTATGTGCTAACATCAGGCTGATTCTTTCAAAACCTAAAATTTGTTTCTCGAATAGCATTTCTATTTGCAAATTTACTAATTGCAATGGTCAGCCTTTTTGTAGGGGCTATGTTTTCATGATCTTAATGGTGTAGAACAGCCTGCCTTAATTAGGAAAGCATCATGCACATTCCTAGTAGGAAGGGCAAGAGATCAAATATTTTTCATTGGATTCTCAAACTAAGGCTAAATTATATAGGCATGTCCTTGCCAATGGCAGAATAGCAAGAGTTATGGGTATTTGCAACTTCTGCTAAATTTAAGAATCCAAGATGCTGGCCCATATGACTTACAGGGCTCAGACTGATGCTGGAAGTCCAGATTCTCTGTCTCCCATGGTAGATGCTGAAAACTGCTGCCATCCCATACCCTAAAGTGTTTTCTGTTCCTTGGCACAGTGATGCTACCACTAATGTGAGGAAATGCTTAAGAGCGTTTCCCCCAAAGTTGACTCCTTTCAACGTATTTTCATATGGTAGCCCTACCCTACCTTCTGCACCTCCATAGATGCAATTGGTGCTTCTGAATTTATGAGGATCAAAATGCCCTAAGCTGTTCTATTCATGTTTTATTCATATTTTCAACCTCTCATTTTATTTACCTGATGCACTGCCTGCCAGAAGTAGTTTTTGGCAGACAGCAGATAATTCATTTTGTGGACATCTGCTCAAAATGTTTTGTGAATAATTAGAGAAGTCTGTAGGGTCGATTCAATGGGATTGAGCACTGACAGTATCAAGGGATATCTGATCCTCTACTCCTCCTCTTAATAAAATAAAGATCTTCTTTAAAGAAGAAAGTTTTTCTTCAGTATTCAAGTTATATTGCTATAGTGAAGTAAAAGAACTTATGTTAGGACCTGTTGGGCTCCAGTCATCTTTTTGACATATTTCATTACCTCCACACTGATGGTGAAAGAGGGAATAATTCAAAGCTATATATGAAAGAACAGCTTCATAAAAAAGGAGATGGAAGGAAAGCCCTGACTGCTGTGTGAAGATAAGATGCCACATTTTAATAAAAGAAATGCTAACTTTGAGTAAGGGATGAGCACACACTTGTTCCATTAGTATATTTTGCTTGCCAAAATAAGCACATTAGAGTGAAGTTTTTCAAAGTACGTTTGTGCTTACCTATCAGTGCAGTTATTCATGACCATTAAGTTAGAGTTATCCAGAAACTCTGGTATAGTTTAGATATTTGCACCATTTTTGCTCCAATCCAAATCACTGATCACTACTGGTGGTGTGTTTCCATTTCAATGGCCTTGTTTTATGGGGGAGCTCAGGATAACTCTCTTCCGCAGTATTTTAACCTACCTAAAAGCATCCAGTCTCTGCAAAGTTTTCAGATATAGCATATTGAAAAACATAGGTTTTCAGCATCTTGTTGATGCTTTCATTTTCAAGATTTTTTTTTTTTGGCAGGTTTTTTGAATACTCAGAAATAGCCAAAATCAGTTAATAAGTCACTCCTTTTTTTCTCAGCCCCTTGGCAGATGTTTCGAATTGTTCTCTTTATTTATATTACTCTAGAGAAATAGTCTCATTAAAAAGTGGTAACAACAGTTAAACCTTACAGAATTTGCACCAAAGTGCCAGTGACATCAAATACCTTCTTTTCTTTTTTCCTGAGCTGTATTCAGGCTCCCAACAGAACACATCAGCCATGAGACTGTTTTTGAAGACAGGTCAGTTTTTGCAAATGCTACCCCTCTTGCCAACTCAGTAAATAAAAGTTACAGTTTTGGAACTGGAAGCCAATCCACTTCCAGCCTGGGGTTTGTGATGGCTGTATATGCTACACAAACATCCTCATCACTGTGGAAATACATACAATCATCACAAGCCATTAACTGAGCCTACAGATGAAATTATGATATGATTGTCTCCTATACCAGGCTTTTGAATTGCCTTTTGAGGGTTTTGTTCACAGCAAAAGGCACAAAATGAGCCTTCAGATAGTTAGCAATAGCATTGTTAACTACACTTTTACCTTGCTGCAAAGCAATGTTCATACAATAATCCAAGCTTTATTTTCTCTTCATCTGTGTATTTCTTGGCTTGCCTGGGCTTAAATGAGCTATTCTGTAGCCATTAATTGGTTTGTTTTGTTTTTTAAATGGACCTCAACTAAATAAAAGTTCAGGGACAATTTCACAATTTTATTTTCTTCCAGAGAAAAAAAAAAAAAAAAAACGCTTGTGATATTTTTCTGTCCAGTTCTAGTTTGTCCACTACAGGACAGAGTATATCCCAGCTGCTCCATCAGGGCCACCACCTGAAGACTTTACAGGCAACCTCTGAATACATTTTTAATGCTATAGAAGCATTAGTATGTTGTATACATCAGGGTAATCCAAGAATTAAAGGCAGGCAAATAAATGCTATCTCGACTGCTTGAATAGAGACAATTGGCTCTAACTGCTCACACTGAACTGCTTTGCCATACATCCCGAGGTGCAATGCTTATTTTGAACTCTGCTGTTGAGAGTGCAAGAACTTCCTTCAGAAGTAAACAGGTTGCTAAATCTGTTACCAGCAGTTTTATCTGAGCTGCTTCCTATTCCTATAAGCTTTAAACACTACAGCACTTGTATTGCTAGACACAGTCTACTAATAGAGACTATTGCAGCAAAATTCAAACATAAATGAGGGTTACATATGATTAATTACATCCTTACTAACTATATTGTACATCTCAGCTAGCTTTAATCAAAGAATATGGGCCTGGTTATCTCTGTAGCTAAAGGAGAAAGACCTCTGTTGAGGACAACTCGTCCAACACAAGGAAAGCCGTTGGAGAGGCAGAACAGGGAGGCAACCACGTTTTACAGCAGAAATCTCAATGGTTAGATGGACTACAGATACAGCTTTTAGATGGCCAAATGGAACCAGGGCACAGCATCTTGATATGTAGCTGTATTTGTTTTCTTGATAGTTATCTTCTGTTTAAAAAGGACTCCGAATGATGACAGCACAAACAAAGTTAAGCATGCATCGAGTGGCTTGAGCAGAATCTTACAAGTATTGTTGACTCACGCTAATTACAAAAAAGGAAGATTATACAAGAGAGTTTACAGGGGAGGCTTCCTCCCCCATACCCAGTGGGCATTACAGGCACACAAGTAGAAGCAAGCTGAAATAAAACACTACTACTAAGGATTTACCATAATGTCAAAAGAACTTTAATTACATTTGGCTCCAGGACTCTCTCCCTGTAATCGTACATCAGAGCTTTTCAGCAACTGTTCATCAGCAATATATTCAGCAAGAAATAGAGGTTATATCTGACTTTTCTCCTTCATGTAATGAATTATCTGGAGTTGGTGGAAAGCATTTACTGGACTGCTTCATGCAAAGTTCAGGATAAAAGGGGAAAATATATCTTTTCTTTTCCCCTCCCCAACCAAGTATTCAGGGACCTTCCCACCAGGCTGTTTGGGACCTTTCAGCTCTGCATTGCTTTTGCAGCAAAGTTCACATTAACATTAAGCGTATTCTCTTAGAAAATTAAAATACAGAGGTGGAGGCAGTCCAAAAGCAAGCAAGCTCATTGCCATTTCAGGCCTTCCGAGGTCAGTTTGCACCACTAAAACAGTGAGATTCTGGAACAGCTTTTCAATAGGAGTAATGGGAGCAATACAAGCTACCACAGCATAGGATGGGACAGCATAATTTTATAAGCTGTAGTTGCCAACATAGCAGGGCGCAGAGTTTAGTTTAATGCACAACGTTCCTTCTGGNCCCCCCCTCCACTCCCTGGCTGAGGACAAGGGGCAGCTGCTGGTACCCAGCCGGGGCAGCAGCAGGAGCAGAGCTAGCTGGAGGCAGTCTTCATCATGCAGTTGAGGAGCCACTTTAACTGCTGATGGCACTGAGGCAGCCTGGACATCTCTCGTCCAGCCCCTGCGTCAGGGACTGAAATGCAACTACCTGGAAGATAAACTGCAGTAACTGCCTAAAAGCGTGCAGATGGTTTAGTACAAGAAAGTGAGGAAGAGTCCAATCGATATCAAACTGAAAATTGACATGTGAATTTTAAATAGACAGAATGCAATTACCCAAATAGGAACTTGGCTTGGGCTCCAAGCAATCGAGGGTTTTATATCTGTATTTTGGAAGTTTTATGGGCTTACATAGCCATGCCATGTAAATATCAGAAACAAAATAATAGCTGTACTAAGAGAGCTGCTCAGACTGTGCTTTTGTGTAGCAATACAATGACGAAATCTCCCTAGTTTAAAACCGTGCTGCCATAGCATAGAGACTGAAGCATTCAATAAGTTTTTTGCCATTTAAAAAAAAAAACAAAGAAAACCAAAACAACAGCAAACCCCAGCGCAACAACCAAATACACTGACGGTTCACATTCATCAAGATGTAACGTATCTAACCAATATTGAAAAACTGATATATAGCCGTAGACCCTTAGCACAGTCCTTGTTAAAGATCAGTGCACGTATCTGGGGGACACAGTACATGTTCTTTATAAATCCAAAGCAACATAAGAAGCTACAGTACTGTATCACCACCTTCTGCAGAGACATTAATTTCACCTGCTTAGGGAGCTCCCAGCTTTCCCCAGCACTGCTTTGAGCAGGGTCACCTGAGAATGCTGACAAAAGTAATACCTGCATGTGACTAAGGCTGCTTAGTCCTGTCCTGCATCACTTGCTGGCGAATGGTCACTTTTGGCACAAAGGATACCTACTGAATCAGCGATTTGGTTCCTACCAAAAAAATTTTAAAAAATTCCTTCAACGTCTCCTCATAAAAAGATAGAAACACATTGATGTGGTTGAAATACTTTTTTGAGCTAAAAAAAGTATATAATGCAAGATAGCATGTTTAAAGAGTTGCATTTTGTCTTTATGGTTTCATTTCTCCCCCTTGCAGTGCCTCCATAGCATCCCTGTCGGTCTAGCATCCTGCAAAGGACGCATTTTGAAGTAGGAACAGCAATGTGATGCTGTCACATTTTGGCAATGATGCAGAATGATTTAGCTGTCTGCATGGAAGGAGTTTAGTTAAGAAATGACACCATTCCCAAGCTTAACCAATAGAGTTGTCTGAATTATTAGCTCCTGTTTTCTGTCTTTATTTAGCAACAAATGCACAAAAAAATTTGAAATTATTTCTATTATGGTCTTCCTGACTAACTACCTTTAGCAGCGTTGTTACCTCACCTGCCTAAAATTTTAAGTCACATAAATTTAAGTACACAACACATTTAAGTACATAACAGAGTTTTCATTACACAACAATTTCTTACTCCTTTCAGATAATTAATCCAAATAACTTTAAGTAATCCTATGGAGAGATCTTTTCTCACTTACATGAGATCTGTCAGATGCTAATTCCAGTTCTGACAAAAGCTAAACACCTTCCATTTTCTCTTCTGCCTTTCCTCCATTGTAGCTTTTTCCTCTGTTCCCACCAGTGTTGCCACATTGGGGTTTTTCCCCTTCTTCAAGTTCAACTTTTGAAGATACCCAGAAAAAAAAAATCACCAAATTCTGAAGTGAATAATTATTTTTTCCTAACCTATTCTATGAATTTAGCCTATGTTAAATACTCAAATCCCATTGCCCCACCATAATTCCAGCTTATAAGGGTAACGTTTTTAGTTCCACAACATGCCTTCCAAAATAACATAAGTGAAAACAAGTAAACACCTTCTTTGTTGGATATATATGTGTGTATATAGTCATTTCAGGGCAAATTGAAAAATAAATATTGGCTGAATATTTGCTACTTTATTATAAGGTACTGAGCCGAAGCGATTTGTGAGCTGTGCGTTGCTTTAGATGTACAGTTTGGCTGTCCTTGACTTCGAGGTTAGTGCTTGGAAGCTGTGCCTGGGAAACCACTCATAGTTACTAAGCAACTCTGGGGGCCAGGGTTAGTTGAAATTTCAGCAGCTTTCCTGCCTACAAAAGGGGGCCCTCAAGGGTTCTCCTAAATATAAAACAGCATGTGTAGAGCGTTGCATGACCCAGCTCACAAATCAGGTTTTTGTTGTGTTTATATGTCATTTGTAAATTCTGTGAAGAGCTCAAAGCAAGCTAAATGTCATAAATCTTGAAAGAAGCTAGTACTACTTATAACTTATATATCATAAGGGGTATTGAGTAGTGCCACTGAGTTTTAAGAGGCCAAAAAGAAAGGGGAAGCAGCCTGAAGCCTAAAACCAGAAATGGACTAATTAAAGGGGATAATAGATGTTTCTCCACGAGCAAAGGGTGTTCATGGACTGTCACCAGGTGCCCCAGTCATCAGGATGAGAAAAGTAAAAGGCAGAGGGCAAGTGAACAAGACTGAGACGTGCCATCGTGGGCAACCAGAGGACAGGTCACACCAGCCCCTCGAACAGGGGTGCAGGAAGGAGCTGCAGGGTCAGGCACAGTAAACCCAGGCAAGTTTTACAGGCTTATGAGTACTAGCTCACGAGGGTCCCCAGTGCATTTTTGCTTCATATAACATTGTCCTTTACTGCAAATCCATGGTTTTAAGCAAAGGTATTACTTTATCCTTACATTCTCCCTAGTGTACCATTATTTCATTACTTTGTTTTTTCTATCAAATATACACAAGTGGTTAGTGAATCCATTATTCAAAGGTGGATGGTAAATGTGCAAGGAACCTGCCATCTTATGAGCCTTGGATTCCCCAGAGTGCTCAGGATAATAGTGATTATAGATGAGTAACAAACTGCCAAGTTTGGAGACATCTTTTTTGACAAGCAGAAAACCAGTGGTGGAAGAGTACAAGACTGGGTAACCTACAAGGTAACCTAATACACATGCTCACAAGCTAGCGCTAGTCCCAATTCTGTGCCGAAAGAAAAATACTAAAAATCCTCTAGAAAGCTCTGATGGAACAGGAAGGGTGGGGAGGAAATCTTACCAATAAAATCTACTCCATGCAAGTCATTACGATCAGGACTAATAACAAAGAGCAGACTCTGCTTCCTGGAGATCATAAGTGTTTTGGCAGGTTTCAGGCTGCATAAGCATAGTCCTAACAATCTGTAATTATAGGCGGTGACTAGATGATGCTACAGCAGTGGGAAAAGTAGGAGACAGAGACTTAAATAGATAAAAACTGCTCCCTAGAGAAGTCTGACACCATCTGTTTCTGTATCAGACATGATCAAAAGTATATATATAAATGTAAAATATGATTTACCCCACAGTATTTCAGTATACAAGCATAAGTGCTAGTTAAAGTGAGCAGCAAGAAGAAAACATGTTATGAGAGTACCTCTAGAAAGACTGTAAAGGTAAAGTCTTGCTTCTTTCTAAATTAATTTTGTAATAAGAAATCTATTTGAACTCTCAGAAGGTTCCTCTCAAAATAACCAAAGTATAGCCAGGGTTCCCTACACTAATTAGTACTTTCCTAGTAGAAAGAAACAAGACTCACCACTAAATCCTTCTGTATTGATACTAAAGGATCAAGTTTTGTTTGCATACAATAAGATAGTGGTTCCTTACCAAGGATTCAGGTGTATAAGGCAGTAGTGTCAAACCTCTGCAAGTCCCAGGCCTGAATTGGTCCTTACCAACCATGTTAAAGACAAAATAAAATGGAAAAAAAAAAAAAAGCAGAGTTGAACATCTGTAGAATGTTTAGAGATTCAAAATTTATATCAAAATAGAGGCAGTGATCCCTCTTTAAAGTATCACAAATCTAAACCTAAGCCTGGTGGGTGTCAGAACACACCATCTGTTATTAATAAAACTGTATTAATTTAAAAGTTAAGTGTTCTTACATTTTTTCACTTCTGTATCTCAATACGCATTAATTCTACAGAATAGTGTATATCCTGCAACTGGATCCAGGAAGAATTCAGGGTGATTAATGTGTTTACAGTGAACACCCAGCCAATAGAAATGTTGAATTGTAAGATATATGGGGAAACTTGCAAAAAATGCCAAATATACTGCAGCAAATATTTCACATACCATGTAAGGTAATGGACAAGAATAAGACCTGGGTATGGCAGCTGCCATCCAGGTGACCAACATGTGGAGAACATCCACACATCTTATCTGTATTCCTTGAACAATCTGCTGTGAAAGATCTTTTCCACATGGTGAGCCTCTGTCCTCATAGTACGGCCAGGTAATATGACCCGCAACTGCCTTCGACTCCTAGGTAATGTTTCCTGGCTTTGGATAAAGAGAAGATTTCCTAACAGTGCCTTTGAAACAAGTACAAGGGAGAAGACCTGCACTGAATGAGATCCCATACAGATCTAGTAACATTGGGCCAACTGGCCCTGCACTCTCAATCCCATAACGGCATTATTTGCCTTGTACCAGCACATAGAGCCCCCACCACAAAGGCCCTCACAGTGTGACATGTATAGTACAGATGCTGATCCTCATTGGCCCACCCCCACAACAAAGACTTTCCAGATAACTTCCTAAATGGTTGATAATGTTTTGATTTTACCCATCACCATACTTACTCACATTGCTACCCAAGCAACACAACTTCTCTGTGATAACCTCTAGCACAGGTATCTGATTGAGTTACTAGCACTTCATACAAACTAGTCACTATATTTAGAAAAATATACATACATACCATCTAGTATACTTACATACAATCAAGTGAAGGTTTTTTGTGTAGTATGGAAATCTGGGTAATATTTTTGAAATGAAACAGTGCTAGACTGAAGCAGAGGATTAACCTTGTCAGTTAAACCAGATGTAGATGCTTCATAGCTACCCCTCTGGTAGTGCGCAGGGCCACTGAGCTGGAAAGCTGGGTTGGACATCCCTGCACTGGAAACGTACTATTGGTACCCGAAATTATAATGTGACCAAAGATTTTTTTTTTCTTCATTGCGAACTAAGCTGAAAGACTACTCCAGGGGACAGAAATAGATTAAATAAAAGGGGGAAACAGCCATAATCATGTTGTTAGTAAGCAAAAACATGAGCTGAGATTCAAAGTCAAATTTTAAAAGAACGCAGGTTAAAGTCCCAGAGGATCACAGCAGAGGACTCCTCGGTTTGTAGTTAGAAACAGATGCAGACACCACGCACAACCCCGAGCGACGGTTCATCACAGGGCTTTGCAGCTCCTCGCATGAATGCGGTCACTACCCCTGCTACTGCATTTGGAAATTACTGGGTGGGTGCCTTCTGCTCAAGTGAAAGAGCTCAGGATTGAACGGAAGGTGAAGAGAAGAGAGGAAAGAAAAAGGGAAAGCGAATAGCGTAGCTCTGCACATGTAGGTGCCTCACTCGTTTCCTCCAAGTACTGCCACTCTTTTCTATGAGACAAAGAGTTGGCATGCTTTCTGCTGTCATGCTGCCTATAATGGCTGTAGTGGCAGTGTAATAACTTCTTTTTTTAAGCCTACATGATATATAAAAACAGGGTAAGATGACAGAATTTACTAAGTAGCCAAGTACCACGGAACTAGACTTTTAAAAACCATTTTTTAAAAAAGATAAGATCAGATAATGCAACTTAGGCTATTTTTCTGGACATGATGAGCTTTCCTCCCCAGCAGCACCTTCCAGGGGACACGTGGGAAGCGTTCCTCCTGGACAGAAACTGCACAGCTTCTGCTTTCTTTGGCCACTCCTTCCTACCCTGCCGTGACACAGTGAAGTAGGGCTTATCTTTCTCTTTCCAGAGAGCTGGGAAAAAAACCCTGATGCTAGCCAACTGATTTTTGCTTTGCTGTGTCTCTTTACATCTTGTGCTCATAAGATCAGAGTTCCCTGTCGCCACAGAGAGATCTCAGTGTGATTCAACGGCCAGATTTACATAGACAGTACCAGAAATATCAAAAGGAAACACTAATTAAAATTCTCCTCAGCTTGGCAGAAGTTATCCACCTGTGCTTCTGGAAGCCCTCTGTGCACTATCATTGTTCAATATCCTTCACCGCAGTGACAGCGGGCATAAAGGTGACACAAAATGAAAAGAAAAAGGCATAACAGTACAAGAGCTATAAGACAAAACCAAAAGCAAGATATTGATCATCTTTCACCTCCCAGCAGGTGAGGGAAGAATCCAGACACACCAGTGGTAGCTCCCACCTCCACATGCCCCACACGTGGCTCACAGCTGCACAGATGTTTCTTTCTCCGGGTGCTCTCAAGCAGCCTGCACGCAGCACTGCTAAACACGTTTCCTTCAACACACACTAGGCCAGGCTTCCATTTACACCAATTACATTAGCAGAGATTTAATCTGGTTGCAAATTGTTCTTGAGATCAATGGAGCACACAGTGCAGTTAGTTATTGAAACAAGGCCAAAACTACAAAAAAACCCAAGAGAAGTGGACTGCCGCAGTCAGACTCACGGTTTCAGAACTGGCTCTGCATTTTGCCGGACACGTGAGCTTATGCAGATGCATCTGTGACCACTTCTTCAAAGGCAGAGCAGGTAACTCAGGCTCTTTAACCCAGTCCCTTGTTCTGTCTCAATGACTTACACACCAAGGAGCTGAAGGACACTGTTCAGCTGCCACAAGGCTCAGCAGTGCCATCGGTCACCTTAAAACCAGCCATCTCCAACCCTCGGTTCAGTTCTTCACCTTATTTCCACCTTATCATTTCTCAGGTTTGCCTAAATGCCCTAGGATTAAGGAGAACTATGTCAGCTCCTGCTGCCTGCGGTCTCCACCCAAATGCACACAGCCTCTGTGTTGAGCCAAGGTATTATCTTAAGAGGGTGAGGATATAGAGTAGGTGAGCAGGAGTAGAATAAGGAAGATGGGCTATGAGTACTGACAATAGGAAAGAGAAATTACAGATAGTGCCATTGAAGAAGACAGGGTTGGAGCAGCAGCCCACTTAAACGCTACTAAAAAAACCCCCAAACAACAAAACAAAAACCAAACCAAAACCACTCTCTCACCCAGATATAAAGCAGTGACCAGGTAGAAGTACCAAGCAAGCTGGTAGTCAGACCACTCTGTCTTCGTCTCTCTTAAGTACAACTGGTGTCCCCACCAAGAGTGAAACACCTGGTTCTTACTGCCGTTGTGGTCTACATTTGCGTAATCATCAAGAGGAGGACCAGAGCGGGGAATGCTGGAGACACACAGATGATGGTGATTAGGGCAATCTTCTCAGAGATGAGATCAGGTTTAGATTTCTTCAGAGACGAAAAGAAATGGAAAATTTGTTTCTCTTTATTCTGCATAAGTGACTACTGAAGTATTGCATAAGCAGAGATACAGGAGAGGAAAGAAGAGCAGTTATTCTTCCTGGAGCAGGACTGTGAATGTTAGCCCTCCAAAGCATGTCATACAAGTGAAGTCACCTGGGTGTTTCACTTTGATGAGAAAGAGCGAAGAAAAAAAANTCCCCCCCCCCCCTTGTGTTTTAGTTCACCTGATAAAGCAATTTAGGTAATAAAGGCAAGCAGAAAACCAGTATTCCCTCCACCATCTTTGTGCCACAGCAAGCAAGAGCAGATTCAGCTGCTCGTGCAGCCCCTGCTTTGTGCCTTGTATAACCATTTGCACCTGTGAAACCTGCGTTTAATAATACACCTGCCTCAAAAAGGCAGCATTTTGTACATACTGAGCACAGGCACAAATGAGAACCCGCTGCTCGGGGCAGTGAGGTGTTTGCTTCTCCATCTGTTTATCTCTGTGTGTGAAGAGGCTAATTCAGAATACCCCTGACATGGTTGCACAGATCACTTGGCTGACTACGCGTCAGAGATGATTAGAGAAAAAGGGAAGAAGGCTTTCCTCTGGGGACTCTGAAGGCAAGTAAAGGACAGGCATTGGCTGAATGGTGTGAGTCAAGGGGAGTTTGTTCTATATCTGAGTCGCAGCTCAGCTTCTTTAGTCACAAAGTTATCAAAAATACAATGTTGAATTTTGTTTGGGTTAGTGGTTCATTCCCAAATGCTTCAGTGATTTATGACCCTAAGACAGAAAAAAAGAATTGCTTTGTCTTCCTGCTAAAACTCTGTCCTTCTGAGTCAGAGGGAAGAATAGGCCGTTGGTTAGGATGCAGGTCTGGGACCAGAAAAATCTTGTTTCTTCCCCTTTCCGTCATAAACTTCCCATGTGACTTTAGAAAATTGTTTTCACTTATATCTTCAGTGTTGTTCAGGTAACTAGTTTAGATTCAGAAGCTAACTAGTCTCTGAAAAAGGTAAAAAAGCACTTCTCTCCTTTGCTGGGGTATGGTGAGAATGAATGTATGGGATTTTGACTAGCTCAGCAATCAGAATAACAGGTTGATCAATAGCTAGACCAGATTCAAGCTATCTGTTGATGGATGGCATGAAGGGGTATACCAACAGAGTTCAGCAAAAGCTTAATAAAGCTTTTGCACAGCAGGAACTAACAGCTATTATCACCTTGTTACTTTACGCATTCATCAGTTGATTCTTGAGGTGTGGGGAGGAAGAGGAAAAAACCAGGTTTGTTTTTTTTGGTTTTTTTTTCTGTTTCAAGCTGATATCCTGATTAAATAACTAATTTGATTGTAATTAAATTGCTGAGCTTGTGTGCATGGCATTTCCAACTGCTTGTCACAGCGTGCTAGATCACATTGCTAAAGGACTGGAACAGGTCGCCAAGAGCAGACTGTGGTCCTTGAGAATTACAGGGCCTCCTGGAGATCTCCTCCTGAGAGGGAGAACTGCTTGTTTTATCAGGTTTGAGCAGGCTGAGCTAGAAAGCTTTAGAAGTTACTGATAGCTGAAGTCCCAAGAGAACAAGGCAATTTTACCCTGCAAATGGCTGAGCAGGTTGTTAAAAGGTGAAGTTCCTTGTCCCCTTCTTACCAGAGATGGTGACGCTCCCATTGCTCAGTTTTCTTTGTTACTGTTCATTTACACTGTGGTAGAAAATGGAAAACCATTCAACACAGGCAGACGCAGGGATGGATTCAGCCAAATTTACCAAGGAAGCATGAGACAGTAATGGTCAGCATGATAAGTAGCAGAAGGAAATGGCTGTTTTCACTTTGACTCACTTTAATTGCCAGCAGTTCAATAGCTTAAATCACAGAAGTTCACATTAGAAGATCTGCAGCAAAGCCTACAAGGCATTGCAGAAGTGGATGCTGCTATCGGTATGTCCTGGGAGCTACGACTATATTTCAGACACTCCTGCGCTAAGAGAAGACTGAGCTTCCTGATCTCAGCATCCTCCTATTTCACCCCAGCTGCTTCTTCCCTGGGGTTAAGTACTAGGCATATTTTCTCACTTCCCAAAATACCAATACCATTTCCCAGACAATTGTTTGTGTATCTATGGAAATAGACATGGCTGAAGGTTATATGGAGTTGATTAACACGGAAACCCCTGTGTACATCAACTGGAGCCTCGCTCTGCAAGGTCTCTGATGCCAGTTGGATTTGGAAACCATTTCTGCTAATTTTTGCCAGCTTTGTTAATGTCTTTCTCAATGCTGCTACATGACTTTGGGTAATTTTCTCCCTGGTGCCTCCTTCTCCCGATTTCTCATTTTCTCTGACCAGAGAAATCCAATAAGTAGCACTGAAAGTTGCTAAAATCCATGGACTTTCACATTTGCAGAGGATTGTTGCCAACTCTGCAGAAGTTCAGGAGATATATATATATATATAAGTTATCAAATATGGGTCATGTGAGCAGCATATATACACACATATATATGTGAATACACATATCCTTTCAAGAGAAAGTTTGCTTCAGCTTGCTAATGTGTACAGTATTTGTATTCTCATAAATTTCCCTTAACTGTATTTTTATTAGAACTACAGAAAGTTGTCAAACATAATAGTTTTTAGCAGCAAAAATAAATTCACAAATGTAATTTTGTTTCAAATACTGAATCACTTTCTGGGTAGTGTTTATTCCAGATTTCTCTCTTAGTGACTATCATTTAATTTCGGAATAGCTTATTGCCGCAGTGCACTGACTGCGGAGATAATTTTGTAAACTATTTAAAAGAAAATGGACACAAGGCTTTCTTGTTGAAATCTTCACTACTTATCATCTTTCTTCCTGAAATTCCTATATAGATAACAGTGCCCATCCTAGGTGTGTATGACAGCAACTATCGATACAACAGAAATAATTAAATTTACAGTTGAGATTATTATTATTCCTATTCTTATCAATTTGTGAATGACACAAAGCCTGATGTTTAGATTACCACTCAGAGTCCTAATGTTTCTTTGTTTTTTCACTACTGTNGGGGGGGTGTGTGTGTGGAAAGAATATCCAAGCAATAGCCTTTTTACCTGTGCTTTGAAAGTAAAACTTTAATTGAAAACACAGAGTTCAAAGCAAGAAAGATAGGTTTTGATTCAGCTTTAGGGCTTCTGTGTTCAGATGAAAATCCCCACGGTTGGATGACAGCAAGTACTGATTTGTTGTATAGTACAGCCTGTCACTTCAGGTTTCCTTAGGAAATGTTTGGGGCTGACTTCACAGCGAAGAGCCGGTGACATGGGGCATCATCTGCCCCCAGCCAGCCTTGAAAAAGCACCATAAACTCAATCCCTTGTGCCATGGTTATTTGGTCTGTGTGTCTCAGCCAGTTCCTATGGGCAGATCCAGACTTAGTGGCTGTAAAACCTAGGTTCCTGCTCCATTACATTCCTCGTGCCCGTCACAGCAGCAGGGTAAGTCCCCTCCTGTAAACCACTTTTTGGGCACATATGAGTAAATTTTTTAGTGTGCGTTTGGATCTCTATTCCACTGTAATCCATAGACTCTGGATGCTTAATGTGTTTACCGCTTTAGCTAGTATTAAATCCACTTGTACCCCTCATGTGAGGGAAAAGGGAAGTATTCAGGCAAGCCTGCTTTGTAGTCTTCGGAGCTGCTCTGAATCTTAGCTACAGTCCTCTCTGACACACACTCCTTGATTACAAAGTCACCATTAAAATTACATTATAGGATGTGAACGGGGTCAACAATACTAGTAAACAAGAGGTAAAAGCAACCATTAAAAGACATTTGCTGGTGGGTAATCTTTGTAGTCTTAGAGGAGGCCAGGTAGGTCACTGAATGTGAAATGGTGAGACCAAGAAATGTAATCAATTATTAATTGTCATAATTTATTATTTATTTCCTCAGTGCTACAGTTTACCTAGAGCTTTATCGGCAAACAAAAGGATCGGGGTATTCAAATCAAAATTATGTTCTGACAGTTTAGTTTTGTATCATTTATAGCCAGTGTTGTATCATAAATTTAGGGCGACATTCAAAGGACACTCAAGTCAATGGCAAATCTCCCTCATAATTAAGATAGTAGCCAGTTAAGGTTCTCTAATCAGCTTTATTCCTACCATCCCAGCACATGACTATGTCTACAAACCAGATTAACCTCCTGGCTTCCAAACTGTCTTACACTCCTGTACTCACGAGTATTTCTGAAGGATATATTGTATACAGAGGATTTTAAGTCATTTTTTCTTTCAAAACATTGTCTCAAAACTTGTTCCCCATTTCCAGTGGGGACAGAGTGGATGGGTAAGTGCTAACACTGCAATATTGTTTGGACTGAGATAGTGGGGAAATTAAGATTTGGGTAAAAATTTGAGTTATTTGATCCCGTACGTTTAAGCTTATTTTCATACAGATATAGTCCAAATTAACAATCAACTTGGTCTTAAAAAATCTTGCTCGCATGAGGAGTTTTAATCATAAAAGCAATGATCTGCTGTTGTGGTTTAACCCCAGCCAGCAACTAAAAACCACGCAGCCGCTCACTCACTTCCCCTCCACACCCAGTGGGATGGGGGAGAAAATCAGGAAAAGAAGTAAAACTTGTGGGTTGAGATAAGAACGGTTTAATAGAACAGAAAAGAAGAAACTAATAATGATAACACTAAAGAAATGACAACAGTAATAATAAAGGGATTGGAATATACAAGTGATGCACAATGCAATTGCTCACCACCCGCCGACCGACGCACCTGCCAGACCCCGAGTGGCGACGCGCCCGCCCCAGTTCCTAAAACGTCCCATGGTATGGAATACTCCGTTGGCCACTTTGGGTCAGCTGCCCTGACTGTGTTCCCTCCCAGCTTCTTGTGCCCCTGCAGTTTTGTTGCTGGCTGGGCGTGAGAAGCTGAAAATCCTTGACTTTAGGCTAAACACTACTTAGCAACAACTGAAACCATCAGTGTGTTATCAACATTCTTCTCATACNGAAACCATCAGTGTGTTATCAACATTCTTCTCATACCTAGCTCAAAACCATAGCACTGTACCAGCTACTAGGAAGACAATTAACTCTATCCCAGCTGAAACCAGGACAGTATCCACCCATTATTCTATGCCATTGATGTCATGCCCAGTTTCGATACCTTCAGTTACATCTTGGTC
>VYZV01005589.1:136876-167228 GCA_013401275.1 Pandion haliaetus | reverse complement strand
CCGTGGGAGGGACCCCACGGTGGAGCAGGGGACGAGTGAGGAATCTTCCCCCTGAGGAAAGGAGCGGCAGAGACGATGTGTGGCGAGCTGACTCAACCCCCATTCCCTGTTCCCCTGCACCGCCGGGGGGAGGAGGTAGAAAGCACCGGGAATGGAGCTGAGCCAGGAAGGCAGGAGGGGTGGGGGGAGGTGTTCTGAGGTTTGGTTTCCCTTCCCAATACCCTTGTGTTCTGTTTTTTATTTGATTTGTAGTAAATTAAATTGATTTTGTTTCTTCCCCAAGTTGAGCCTGTCTTTTGCCCGTGACCATAAGTGGGGAGTGATCCCTCCCAGTCCTTGTCTCGACCCACGAGCCTGCCTTTGGATTTTCTCCTCATCCCAACGTGGCCAGGGGCGGAGGTGGGGGGTGAGTAAGCGGCTTCATGGTTCCTTTGTTACCAGCTGGGCTGAAACTGAAACCATGACAGTGTGCATGGCCAAAACCTTCACTGCTTCCACACAGGATCTCTGAGATGCTGGAGAAGACACCAGGACTCCCTGCGCAAATGGCAACTGCAGCAGTTCCTGTTCCTACCCTGGAAGCGACCTCCCAACCCAAAGGGCTTTGTCCCTGCACCCACAGCAGGCAGGTATGTGTTACGCTCATGGACGTACTTTGGGACAATGTGACATACTAGACAGTTTTGGCTAATGCCAGGCTAAATATTCTGCTGCTTTTTGTCCTGGTATGTCAACGGGACTTTTCAATCTACTTCTGGCTTCTCCCTGGCCAGGACTGCAGATTGGTCCAGGTTGCACTTCAGGTGTCTTGCAAGGGTTCACTGAGGTTTCCCTCCAGCCTCTGAGCAGCATCCAGCTCTGCAACGGTTCTGTGAGACTTTTACTTTACACCAGTGCTTTGTGTTCTGCTCCTTCCCAAACCACAGACAACAGCATAAATGCAAGATGTGATGAGAAGTCGTCACCTGTGACACCTAAAAACCACCCAACCAGCAAGATACCCACCCCCGAAGAGTTTTGCCTTATGATGCTGCAGCTGTGTTAGGGCCCTGATTGCCCCANCCATTGGGCCATGACTCCCTTTAAACTCAGGCCCACAGTACTCTCTCTTGTTTTGCACCATGCTCCAGCTGTCTCTGGACCTGTCTCTTAGAGAGTCCTCATGCATGTTTTGCAGCCTTGTCTCTGGCTGGACTCCCTGGCTCTGATTTGTTGTCTTGCCTTGTGTGGGAGACTGCCCTACCATGTTCAGGTACAGTGAGGCTGCACCCTGGCTGGTAAGGGTGCTGCCTGAGCTGTGGTCAACTTTGGCTCCTGGTTTTCTCCCCCCCACAGAGCAGCCCTGCTCTTGTTACAGCACACAGTGGGAGTGGCTATCTAAGGACCTTTCTGTAGTTCATATCCAAGGAGGAAGGCAGACAGCAGCTGTACTCCTGGAAAGAAGGTACCAGTTGAGTCCCCTACCCTGCAATTTCTCTTGCAATACTTCCTGGCTAGGCAGAGCCTTCCATGGGACTGGGCAGAACAGGAGCCAGTTTCTGCTCCTAAGCAGCCCTCAAGGTAATAAGTGAGGAAGATCTTTCCCTTGGCAAGAGGGACAAGAAGAAAGGAGTGTCCCAAGGTCACCCAGGAGGTCTAGGTCAGAGATTGGTGTTTTGTCACTAAAATAAAACTTGAACTTAAGGTAGGGTTTTAGGCTGTAATATTTTGCACTTGGATGTGGTTGGGTGTGATCCTAAATAGGTGGGTAGGCAGTTGTCCCTCTTTCACAAGTCAGAAAAGGCAGAAGGACTGGTCAGTGGGAAGCATGCAGCCCAGGTCTCATGTCTCCTAGGCTGCCTTGCTTGCACTTTCTTGCATGTCCAGGAGCACAACAGCTTTGCAAGACTAGTTGGTGTCTGCTTCTGTGTGGACAGACAGGACCCTAGCATGGTGGTGGGGTTGAGGGTGTGTCTTGGTGCCAGCAGCAGAAGGACATGTGTTGGCTCTCACCAGGGACTGAGCTTTTGAATCCCTTCCCCAGTGCTCTGCTGGCACAGCAACCTTTCCCCCCGTATCTTGCAGATGTGCTTAGCACAAACCCAGTGGGTTTCCTTGAAGACAGGTTGTGTGGTTTTGTGTGAATGCTCAGCCCTGGTGCAGAGCATCCACTGATGGCAGAGGAAGGAATCCCGCTTCTCTGAAGTAGAGGGGGGTGGGGCTGCTCTCTTCCTATACCTCTACCACATATGCAGGGAAGAGAAAGCCACTCCAGCAGCTTGTCACTGTGCCAGGACCAATAGCAGGTGGCAAAGGGAATCCCTTTGCAGAGGGAAGCACTGCTGAGCCCAGCCAGCTCTTGACAGGGATCCTCTACAGAGCCCCAGTGAGCAGCATCCTACCTCCCCAGAGGAGCCTTTTGAGTTTCCGCTCTCCTCTTCTTTTGTCTCCCCCAGCACAGCTACCTCCCTCTCCTGCATTTCTTTTGCCTCACTCCACACTGCTCTGCAGCTTTCTCTGCTCAAAATAATTTCTGTTCAGGGAATTCCTCTCCCTCCCTCTCCGCTCTCCTGCAGTATTTCTCCATGGCCTTTGCCCTAGGAGATGTAGTTGAGCATTAGCCCAAACATCATCTCTCACTGCTGATCTGTAGCAGACTAGATGACTTAAAGCCCTCCTGCAAAAACATCTTGTTGCAAAAACAGGGTATTAGAGAGGAAGACTTTGCTCTCCAGGTAGGGTGTTTGCTGAGGAATTATTCTAAGCACTGATTATCTTAGCAAAGTGCTGTGTTCACCCAGGGCACTCTAAGCCTGAGCAGGAACAAAATCTGAGCCTGGGAGCAGCAGCAGCCTTTGTGCTGCTGCCAACATCCATCTCCTCTCCAGCCACAGGGAGGTGCCAGCCTCCAGGAGCAAATCATACCCATCTGTAGTACTGTAGGGAACTCCCTGTATCTACCCCACAGACTGCAGTAAAATCATCTGCAATTAATCACCTGCAGATCACAGTCAGCATATTTACTGATTGGTAGGTGCTGTGTTTCTGTGGGAGGTCTCACAGGTTGGACTTCATTCATCCTTACAAGCAGAGCTGTGGGGCAGAATGTTCTGGACCTTGGTGAGGGACTCAGTGTTAGCAGTGCAAGCAGATGCCCTCAGAGACAGGGGTCTAAGGCACTGCAAAGCCTGTTTTTTTAGTCCCTGCTCTAAACAGATACTGTTTCTTGCTTCTGCCTTTTATTTTAGCTTTCTTCCTTCTGCAATGAGTTGCTGAGTTTTGTGATTCCTCTGCAAAGTGTTGAGGGAACCTGAGCAATTACTGCCCCATAGCAAATGTGTTAGGTTTTGCCTATTGAGCTGGACCTAACACTTGACAAGCTCTAAAGGCAGAATGGTTGCCAGGGTGCTGTGCACACTGTAAAGTGTGTGTATGTGCTGCAGCTGCTGATCAGAAATTTAGTGAGGTAAGAGAAGGAAGCTGTATGCATAACCCTTCTTTTAAAGTACTATAGCAGTCTAACACAAGCTTGCGATGAGGGTAGAGTAGCTATTTTTAGCAAACTGCTTCAGGTGAGTCGAAACTTCCCCCTTTGTTGCCTGTGTCTTCAAAGCACTTCTTTCAGCCTGAAGAAACAAGGCTAATAAGCCTCTGTTGCTTTTCAGTTCTCCTGGCAGTGAGTCTACAGTCTCTTAGATGCTGTTGCAAATTTGGGCATGGTGTTCCAGCTGCAGTCTGCACTGCTTTGTGTCACAGTGCTAGGTAATAAAATGAAGTGATATAAAATTATCATGGATGTAAGAAAGCTGGCAAACCCTGTATGTGGTCTTTCCTTGAAAATGAGCTGGGATGTATTAGCAGCTACTCTTCAGGGTTTCTATGGACAATGAATGACCTGGATTAGCTTAACATACTGCAGAGGAAAGTGATGCTAAAGCTGTGGCTGCCATGAAGATGTGGGCTGTGGCAGGGGAGTTAGGGGGGTGGTAGCCTTAGCCTTATGCCTTTTGTTGTGGTATGCCCTCACCCAGCTAGGATAATGCACAGTGGGGGCTGAGGATGCCATCCATGCAGCTGGAGCTCCTCACCCAGCTGAGGAGGAAAACTGGATTAGTAGAGGGCCATGATCTTAAATGCATTGGGTAATACTGAAGATGGGGTTTTTTTCCTCTAAAAGAGACTTCCCCCGAGGTGACTGGTAAAGCCAGCTCCCTAGGGAGAGCAGTCCTGTCTAACCCGGTTTTATACCATGCACATAATTCAATGAATCTCTTCACTTTTCTCAAAGATCTTCACTTACAACAAGATCCCTTGGCACCCTATTTTAAAAAAGAAGCCTTGCTGACATGCCTTTATTGGTCTGCTCTTAAACCTGGCACAGATGAGCAACACAGATAAAAGCTGTTATGCAGTTTGCATTCAGTTAGTAAATATTAATGCTGACTTTTTTTTTTTAAGGTGAGTTGTGTGTTCCTATGTTGTTGGCAGTTAGCTAGTCTGGTGTAAGAAATGGCTTACACTGCCTCAACTTTTGATAAGGGTTCAAGAGGGTTTGAGCTTTTGGAGATTGAGGCCAGAAGTGGAAATTTGATAAGTTGTTCTATCTAGGGTGTTGTCATGGTTTAACCCCAGCCAGCAACTAAGCAGCACACAGCTGCTCATTCACCTCCCTCACAGTGGGAGGGGGGAGAGAATCAGAAGGGTAAAAGTGAGAAAACTTATATGCTGAGATAAAGACAGTTTAATAGGTAAAGGAAAAGCTGCACACACAAGCAAAGCAAAACAAGGAATTAATTCACCACTTCCCATCAGCAGGCAGGTGTTCACCCATCTCCAGGAAAGCAGGGCTCCATAACCCGTAACGGTGACTTGGGAAGACATAATGCCCTAAGTCCGAACATCCTCCCCTTCCTTCTTCCCCCAGCTTTCTATGCTGAGCATGACATCGTGTGGTCTGGGATATCCCTTTGGTCAGTTGGGGTCAGCTGTCCCAGCTGTGTCCCCTCCCAACTTCTTGTGTATTCCCAGCCTCCTCACTGGTGGGGTGGGGTGAGAAGCAGAAAAGGCCTTGGCTCTGTGTAAGCACTGCTCAGCAGTAACAAAAACATCCCTGTATTATCAACACTGTTTTCACCACAAATCTAAAACACAGCCCCATGCTAGCTACTATTGAGAAAATTAACTCTAGCCCAGCCAAAACCAGTGCAGGTGTCCTGAAGTTTCAGCTGGTTAACATTCCTCAGTTGATGAGCTGAATAACTTTAGCTGGATGAAGGCAGAGTAGGTGTTTGGCAAGGCCAGCTTGTTAGAAGGGTTGTATTTTGATTTGTAGATCTCGTAAACAGAAGCTCCTATGCAACCAGATAGACAAGGAATGCAGTTGCAGGGAATGCAATACTTAATTACCCATGCTATTAAAAATGTTTGGTTTGTGACCTTTTTCTTGGCTAATTGAAGGTCACTTCTGGTAGAAGCAAGTCTTGTTTCTCACCTTCTTTCCCACTCCTCCCCAACAGCTAAACTAACTCAGCTTACTGCTGAATTTAGAGGGCTTTGTATTTGAAGTTTCATTTTTAATGATAGTGAGCACCTGCAGTCTCCTAACATGCATGCAAGGTGTGGGAGTTGCTTAGCTGGGTGAGAAGGTCTATAACTCATGGGAGTGTTTATTTGGCATTTAAGCTCTCCTCACTGGTAGCTGATAAGGATGTCCTGCATTGGACTCAAGTCCAGGGGATTACAAATGATCCTGTGGAAGACCTAGGGTGAATGCCAAGTAGTCTGTGCTGTCAGTGTGATGGTATGTTACCAATGCAGCTTATACTCATTCCAACACTCTGTCTGGGGCCTAATGGGTCAGGTAAGCACAAAGGGGAGAGGAAATCTGTGGCTAAAGCTCTAACTGGAAGGCAGATACTAACTTTCAAGGCTTGCCACAGAAGTAGTTCCTGACTGGTAGCAATCCTGTGTCCTGTTTGCTGTGTCTCAGCTTGAGGCTGCCAGGGAGGTGTTGAAGGTTTCTTGGCTCCTCTTTGCAACACACCTCCTTCATTAAGTTCTGCATCTGCAGAAACCAATGTTACTCGGACCCAATAAAAAACTTCATTGAACAAAAAAAAAAAAAGCTCGGCTTGGCTGATGAGACATTGTGTTGTGACACTATCCATGGAAATATATATAATGAAGGCAATTTATGCACCTCTATTCTACCTGGTAATGCATATACACATTTAATACAGGATGAATTGCCTGCTCCATGGGGATTGAGGGCTGTTTGGGAAAGTAAGCACTCTGCCATCAAATGAAGAGATCAGCTGTGCTTCCTGGAGCCAGCAAGCCTCTGTTATATTTAACCCAGCAGTTTTCACACTGGGAGAATTAAGTACACTCTTTGTATCTCATTTCTGTGCTGGGTGGCATGTTGCATCGCAATTGCGACAGAGGTGATACATTCCCCATTAACACCTTTACAGGCTGCTTAGAACATCTGAGGCTCCTGGAGGGAGGGTGGGAGAGAGGAGAGGGAGGCAAAAGCAACCGCAGAGCTTGGAGCCTCTGGTCCTGGCTTTATAACCAAGCTCTTCTTACTTCCCTAGCTGGCTTTTTGACCTCCCTTCAGCCCCACGGGTAGTGGAGCAAGCAGAGAGTTGAGCTCACTCTTGGATGTTAGGAGTGGGTGAAGAGACTGAGCAAATGGAGGAAGAGGTGCAACATCCCCATCTAAGAAGTCTGAGACAGCTCTGGAGGCTGAAGAAGTGCTGTCCTGCCCCTTGTAGGGCTTGACTTTGATCAGGGTGGTCACCACTTTCTCTCAAGCCATCTAGTTCAGACTGGGATTGACCTTGGTAGACCAAGACTGCACCAGAGCAAGCTGAGAAGGAAGCTCTAAGCTCTGTGGTTGCTCTCACGTCCTCCTTCTCCCTCATCCTCTGGTAAGTGCTGCTCTACTGATGTGGTGCCTTGTGCTTAGCAAGGTTGGGGATAGCTCTGCTTAAGGGCTGCTTTCCCAAGAGCAGAAAGATGTGAGGGATGTGATGCCTCAGCCTAGAAGAAGTTTTTCAGGTCTGAGGCTGAGTGCTGGAGCAGGGAAAGGAGAGTAGTTAAGACATGGGGATGCTGAATCCCCTTCTCACCCCAGAGGTGAGTTGTACCCTCAGGCAGGGCTGAGGCTCACTGCTGTAACAGCATAGGCAAAGGGGACCTCAAATGTCACACTGCTCATTATTTCTTTGTACCCTGGGGAAGGTGTAGCACCCAAAGTCTTCAATTAACGTTAATCAACACCCCTTCTCCTCATGGAGAGCCATGAGTGGAAGCTGACAGGGGAGCAGGAGCAGAGCTAGAGTGTGCAGATCCTCTGCTGGTGGCTGCACAAGGGGCACTGAGCAGTGTGGGACAGGGGCTTTGCAGCCCACTCCTCCATCCCTAGGGAGGAAGACTTGACTGTTGCAAGATTACTGCTGAGCTATTAACTCTGCTTTCCATCCCTGGCAGAGCGCAAAACAGCCCTTGCAGCTACCTCCTGCCCTGCAGAGGGTGAAGGCTTCCCTGTTCCTCCTGTCTGTCCCATAGGATATCTGGTATGAACAGCTCTGTTTACAGGTATACATGGAAAGCACAAAATGCTTTACAGGAGCAGGCATGAGTCCATTTTAAAAATAGGGGAAACTGAGGCATGCTATTATAGCAAGATGATCAATATGTTAGCAAGCCTCACAGTCAAGAGTATAGACCTTGTGGGCTTTCCCAATCCTAAGCAGGGTTAGGAGGTTACCTGGAGCAGAGTTAGGAGAGTACAAGGGGGTTAAACATGTCACCTATATAGTAAAGGCAGTATCTGTGCCTACTGAAGTCTAGGAAGGGGTATGTATGCAGATGTGGAAAAGAGGCAAGATAGCAGGGTCTGGAAATTACTGTACATAGGTGGCTAGCCAGATGCATGTTGCAAAGGACAGCATGTGTCCTGGCTGATAGAGAATCGCTATCTGAGAAATGGGACTTGGGGCATGGGGTGGAAATAGGGGGAATGCTGGCAGTTTCATTTCAGGTTAATGAAAATATGATTAACAGTTGTAATTAACTGATGAAATGGTGGCTAGTTCTCTGCCCCCTCCTGATGATTTATGAGGTACAGAGACTGCCTGTGTCCATGGCTTCTGTTTATGGCAGCACTCTGCAGCATCTCAAACTTTCTGCCTCTAACTTAGGCCTGGAGGGGGTTTTCCATGGCTCTTGCTGCTGGAATGTGGAGCTCCCCTGCACCCCAGGCTTTCTGACCCTGATCCCAACCCTGCCTGGCTGGGAGGTTTAATAGCAGCGAAGGGAATGCCAGGAGTGCTGAGGCAGGAACTGAGAAGGGATGTTGACCTGACAGAGCAGCTGCTCAACAGCAAGGCTGAGAGATAAAGCCTTGACCACAGCTCACAGAGTGCTGGGGACTGAGCTGATCAGGCACCTGGATGAGATGGTGTTTCCTGATGTCAGGGGCTGCCTATGGAACTTATTGTGTGCCCTAGAACTCAACACACGCCAGGCCCCAGAGACCACAGGGGCTTGGTTGTGATCCAGCACATGCGGTAGCATCTCACCGGTCACAAAGTGCTGAACTGATTCTGCATCATCTGCTGAATTAGTGCCCCTCTCCTTTCAGTAGCACATTCATTGCAAGGTCACTACTGCAAAGTACCAAGAATGATCCTCCCTGCCTCTGTCTTGTCCAGGCAATGGTTAACAGACTGTATAAAACAGGAATAAAAGAACCCACAGAGCTGAACTTGCCAATTTAAAAATCTAGATATATTTGTACAAGTATGTGGGAACAATACTAGAGGAAGGCACTGTATGCATGAACTCCTACTATGAGTAGGGCAACTGCATGCGTGACAGGGAAATGACTTTCTTTTGTTTATTCCAGTATGAGGGTAGCATTCATCCCTACAACAAAGACAGATGGCACTTCTGGTGCATGTGCCCAAGGCAGATCAGAAACTGGTGCTCAGTCCCATCTGAATAGCTATTGCTTTCACTGGAGCAATTGTTAAGGATGTGCTTTTCACTGTAGAGGGGAAGAACAGAGCAGGTGAGCTGTATTTTGTTTGTCTGATTGCATATGCATGATCTAAAAAAAGTGACTATCCATTTCTCTAAGGATACCTGATAAGCATTAAAAATACAATTGCAAGAATAGTCAGGACAGACTTCAAACAAATGCAGGGAAGCAGATCTGTTGAAGAAACAGATACCCTGTTATGTCACACTTTGAACAGTTCTTAAAAGCTGATCTTCCTCTTGGAGATCAAACCAAGGTTTTTCAACCCACTTGCCCACAAGCTGTGAGTAGCCAAGGAGTTCTACTGGGAAAGAAAAGCAAACCCCATGGTTTTATGGGGTCTCTCCAGAGCTTACAGCAGGGCATGGCTGGTGCAGGCTTTCAGAGAGGGCCTGTACCTCTATGACTTATGGTGGGTGCAAACACAGGGTTAGGACCACAGGAAGTTGGTGGGGGTGACTACCCTGAGGGCAGTGAACTGACCTGTCTTCCAATGGGCCCTGCTCTCTGCTTGGCAGGGAGAGTTTAAAGGAGAGGCATGAGCCTGTTCTAGTGAGCTTGTTGTATGTCTGCAGTAGCATAAGCTGGCAAATGCTTAGTGCTAAGTTGCTGTCTGGGTATGGTTGAGACCTGTAGGGGTGAAGATTGTTTGTACTGAAGCTCTTTCTTCCAGCAGAGCCAGGGTTAGAGGTGTTGCCAGATGTCTGTGGGGTGTTAACACAGGTGTGGGGATACTGAATTTCCCTATCCCTCAAAAACAAAGTCAATGATTTCTCAGATGTTCAACTGGGACAGTTGTGTAGGAATGGAACTTCTGCAGATCTGCAGTTGCTGGGTAGAAGTTTAGCCCCCTGGTTTTGCTCCTTACCTTGCTGGGTACTTTTGCAGGCTGGGGCCTGTCCAGGGCAGTAGAGCTTATAGCTCAAACCCTAACTCTACTGAAAAGCAGCAACTCGAAGAAGGAACTATCCATAGCTCAGCTTATAAAAAGAAAAAAAAGTCCAGATACATAAAAATGCCATCTTACAGTCACTTCACCTGCAGAGGGATACTTCCATGCATCACTGGGATGCAAATGTTTGAATAAGCTTCAGTTTAAAATGGAAGTTCATTTGGGAAAGCAGAGGTCTCCCATGGACATGTCATAGAATCATAGAATCATTTAAGTTGGAAAAGACCTGTAAGATCATCGAGTCCAACCACCAACCATGTCCTGAAGTGCATTGTCTACATGCTTTTTGAATGCCTCCAGGGGTGATGACTCCACCACTTCCCTGGGCAGCCTGTTCCAATGCCTGACAACCCTTTCAGGAAAGAAATTTTTCCTAATATCCAATCTAAACCTCCCCTGCCGCAACTTGAGGCCATTTCCTCTCGTCTTATCACCAGCCACCTGACAGAAGAGACCAGCACCCACCTCACTATAACCTCCTTTCAGGCAGTTGTAGAGAGCAATAAGGTCTCCCCTCAGCCTTCTTTTCTCCAGGCTAAGCAACCCCAGTTCCCTCAGCCACTCCTCATAAGACTTGTGCTCCAGGCCTCTCACCAGCTTCATTGCCCTTCTCTGGACACGCTCCAGTGCCTCAATGTCTTTCCTGTAGTGACGGGCCCAAAACTGAACACAGTACTCAAGGTGTGGCCTCACCAGTGCCGAGTACAGGGGGACAATCACTTCCCTGCTCCTGCTGGCCGCGCTGTTTCTGATACAGGCCAGGATGCTGTTGGCCTTCTTGGCCACCTGGGCACACTGCTGGCTCATATTCAGCTGGCTGTCAACCAGCACCCCGAGGTCCTTTTCTGACGGGCAGCTTTCCAGCCACTCTTCCCAAAGCCTGTAGCGTTACATGGGGTTGTTGTGACCGAAGTGCAGGATACGGCACTTGGCCTTGTTGAACTTCATACAATTGGCCTCGGCCCAATGATCTAGCCTGTCCAGATCCCTCTGTAGACCCTTCCTACCCTCGAGCAGATCAACCCTCCCTCCCAACTTGGTGTCATCTGCAAACTTGCTGAGGGTGGACTTGATCCCCTCGTCCAGATCATTGATGAAGATATTAAAGAGAACCGGCCCCAGTACTGAGCCCTGGGGAACACCACTTGTGACCTGCTGCCAACTGGATTTAACTCCATTCACCACAACCCCCCTGGGCTCGTCCATCCAGCCAGTTTTTACCCAGAGAAGAGTACATTTGTCTAAGCCATGTGCCGCCAGCTTCTCAAGGAGTATGCTGTGAGAGACAGTGTCAAAGGCCTTACTGAAGTCCAGGTAGACAACATCCACGGCCTCCCGCTCATCCACTAGGCGGGTCACCTGGTCATAGAAGGAGATGAGGTTGGTCAAGCAGGACCTGCCTTTCATGAACCCATGCTGGCTGGGCCTGAGCCCCTGGTTGTCCTGCACCTGTCATGTGAGCACACTCAAGATGAGCCGCTCCATAATCTTCCCCAGTACTGAGGTGAGGCTGACAGGCCTGTAGTTTCCCGGATCTTCCCTCCAACCCTTCTTGTAAATGGGCATCATATTGGCATGTGACATGTCCACTTACCAGAAGTGCACTGGTTGATCTGAGTGGCTGTGGCGCATGTCTGCAGGTGATGCTGTTATTGCTTTACAGCTTTTCTTAGCATGTGAGCAAGTGAGCCTAGCAAAGACACTCTGGGAACCATGTGTTAAGGGCTGCTAGAAGTGCTGTGTAAAAGGTGGGGGAGGGAGGACAGCCTCCCTGAGAAGACAGGACTGTGTCCATCTAACTAGAGAGCTTGGATTCTTCTGGAGTCCAGAGAGTGGCTCTTGCATCAGTCTCCTTCCTTAGGAACTAGGCACTGGTGTTGTGCAGAAATTCCCTGGGAGCTCCCTGCCTGCTGTTTGATTACGTCTCTGCAGGAATAAATCTGCATAAATAAAACAAGCTTTATCTTTGTACACACAGATCACTGCTGCTTCTGCTCTGCACTGCTCATCTGGCAATCTGCTTTCATCAGTGGAGGTGCAGAGGTTTCTGCCTAACAGGTGCTTTGGTCTGAAAACTGTATGAGTGTTTTGTGGCCTGGCTGAGATGTGGTTCTCTGCAAGCTCTAGCACTTGCAGGATGGGTGGGGAGGACGGAGGTCTCCCTGCCGGATACTGCTTTGAGAGTCAGTTCTTGTTTAACAAGAATGTTTATACCCGCCCGTGTGGACCTATCGCAGTCCCTGTGCGAGTGTCCCGAGAGCCCCACTGTCGGCCCGGCTCTGCCGCAACAGCGGCGCTTCCCTCCTGTGGCTGGCAGAGGGCAGCAGAAGCCGTGGAACCGGCGACGGAGCCCGGAACGGGTCGGGGGCGAACGCCGTAGCGGCGCCTCCTGGGCGCTGCCCCGCTGTCTCCCCAGAGCGGATGCGGAGACGGTTTTCTCTGCAAGGGTGTTGGGGACTGATCAGGGCCGTGGAGGTGGGCAACGTCTGTTGCGGCTAGCCCGGCCTGTTTGGTGAGCTCCTCCACTGGATTCATCCAGTCTCCCTCCAGGCTCCTTCTTTGCGCAAGCCTGCAGGCAGATGTTGTTAACTACCAGCAATACCTCTTGCCCCGATCGCTGTGCCTGCTGATAGGGTCTGTGCTATCTGCAGTGGGCCTTCTGCTGGCATGGAGGCACAGAAAGCAGCAGGATGTCGGCTGGAGTAAATGCATTTCTGTCCCATGTTAGGAATCAGCCTCATAGTAGTGTCATTCCCAGCAGGATTGTGGCCTGGCTGGCCACTGGGACAGGCAGTCCTGGGACCAAGGCACAGTCCTGCCCCAGGCATAGGGATGGGAGTGTGACCAGCAAGGGCTGGCAGTAGAGCTTGAGAAAAAGAAAGAGGAAGTGCAGAAGGGAGGCAAGTGGGGCGGGGGGGGAACTCAGTGGTGTTGTGAAGAGGAGGTCTTGGAAATGTGGTGCAAACCTCTGGGCTCCCCTTGGTGTGCTGCTCCCTCACCACAAGCTAGGCAGGGCCCTGGGACAGTGCTTCTTGGTCCCAGGGCAGCACAAAGAGGCTGGCCTGGGCTTGGCTCTGCATGGAGCTTTTTTTTCTCTAGAGGAGTTGACGCCAGCCTTGCATTGATTTCCATTTGAGTCAGACACTTCTTAAAAGCCCCAGAGGGAGCCTGCACAGCATCTGTATCTCTGCAGTTTCCAGAGCGAGCATCTTGCCAAGTATCTCGGTGTGTCAATAGCTGAGGGAATCCCTCAGTAACCTCCTTTTTATGGATGCCTCTTTCTCAGTGTCCTGAAACAGGGTATTCTGGTGCTAGTCATTGCCAAAGGATAACAGTCCATTTTGGATAGAGGTCCTCATCTGCACAGCCCAGTGCCAGCCCAGATGTGGCTTTCCTTCCCTCAGCATTTTAGGAAAATGTGCAGCTCTTCTCATGCAAGCTATAATCTCTCAATATCCGAGTAACTTTCACGGATGTTTAATCCCACTGTAAAACACCTCTTGCGGATTGTGGTGGTGTTCCTTGTCCCTGTCCTCATGGCCAGGACCAGGTCTGCATCTGTTCCTTGCAGTACAGCAAACAGTGCACAACACTCCCTGGCTCTGGAGGCTCTGAGGTTTGCCTGTGAAGGAGTGAAGGCAGCTTTACTGTTTCTCTTTACTGTCTCATCACAGGGCTTTGTTTTGCAAAATGGTTGATATTATCAGCCCAGGTTATAAAAAGTACCTTTAGCAGCAAGTACTAAACCCTCCTTTTTTTTTTTTTTTTTTAGAGGAATGTCTTGGCACAAGAGTTGAAGCTGGTTCAAATGGGTGGTTTCTTGGTGAGAAATAGCCTTCTCTTTGAATTTTCTCATCCATTTTCACCTGACAAAGCCTTTTTGTTCTGATTTAATTTTTATTTTCTAAGGGAAGACTTATCAGGCCTTTCTACCTTCCTCAAAGTGATGGAAGCCCCACATAGCTTTTCTAGTTGGTAAAACATGAGTGAAGAAAGGGACTACCGCAGTAGCTACTTGCTCAAATATTCCAACTTCTTTGTCACTCAGGTGAAGATGGAAGGATAAAAAGGAGAAAAGAACTGAAAATATTGTTCTGTTTCCTCTGAAAAATTCATCTTTCTTACTGCTGTTCTGGCCGGTAGAGAGCTTAAAGTGAAAATGTAAGACCTTGAAGAAAAATGCAGTTTTTCAAAAGTTTCATTTTACATTTTTTAAAGTCAAAGTTGTTGGATTTTTAAAAAAGTAGAAAATCTAACAGAAAATATTTTAAAATTAAAAAGCTGCCAGCATCACATCCTTGTAACTCTGGTTCTTACTAGCAGGGCAGTGCTGAATCCTGGTGCAGTTGACGTACAGTGAGGTCTATTTGGTTCTTGGCAGTGGCTCCTCGGCTCCATCATGCCTTTGTACCATGTCTCTTCCTTCTAATTCCCCTCTATCTCCTTCAAAGGGATCGGGAGCACCCTCACCTGCTGGCCTTGTCTATATGCCCCAAAAGCAACAGGAGATCTGACCACCTGTTTCAGTACATACCCCATGGAGGTGCTTTGGAGATGGGGTCAAGACAAAATGAAAACTAGCCCCCAAAAAATCATCTAAGCTTTGGTATGGAAACTCAGCGGGGTGGGGGGGGGGAAGGGGGGCAGAAATAGGTCAATTGTATTTCGCCTCATGTCAGGCCTCGGACAATCCTATTTCTAAATGTGTTAACCAGCATTCTGAGTGCAAGCTTGAGTTCCCTCAGGCTAATAGATAGCAGGTGAGACTGAGGCAAAGAGCTTTTGCTGGAGACAGCTATAGGTTGTGCTGCCGTTTTATAAATGTCAGTGAGGACAAGGCTGTTATCAGTTTCTATGGGATAAACTTTATATAGGAGATAAAATACCAGAAAAGAAAGTGGAGTCATGGGCAAGATCCTCCAAAGCTGGGACATAGAGTCTAAGAGCTTTGGCTTGCATCAAAGCAAACCACCTGACAAATGACTGGGATGGAAAGCAGTCTGATTCTGCCTGTGGGAGGCTCAGATGGGAAAGATTAAATTCACTGAAGAAACCAAGAGCTGCAAGTGCACCAGCCTAGCCTGTTGTGGTGGTTCAGGGGCTTCCAGGCACAGAAATGCCATGTTCAGAGCAGAGGTCAACCAGATGCCTGCGCAGGTGACCACAAGTGTGGCTGTCTTACACTTCCAATTAAAAACATCCCATGGAAGGCAGTAAAGTAAATCTCCATGATGAATCCTTTCTTGGCCGACAGCAGTTTGCCATCTGCAGCTGTTCCAGATGTGTTTGCTGTGAGCTGGAGGCCAAGGCCAGCTGGCTGCTGATCTGTGATGCTCAAGCCACAGCAGCAAGATGCAAGCCAGGCAAAGGCATCAGACAGCTGAAAATTACTCCCCAGAGTCTGTGATGAGACCTCATTGGTATTGCAGTCATAGGAGGAGTCAGCAGTGCTTGTTGAGTGTGCTTTGCATGGCTTCTAGGATGCCTGGAGTCGCTCTGATAGCCCTGCTTTTACGTCTGCCTTCTCACCAAGAGATTCAAACCTTTCTACTTGGCCACCTTCCCTTTCCCCTGACCTCTACACTCTATATATCTTTTCTTTTATAGCTATGGTTTTTAGAGTAAATGAAGTATTGGCTCTTAGGTGAGCCTTTTCAAGAAGTTGTGCTTCCTTGTAAGTAGCCAAGCTTTTTTGTAAACCTGGTATTCTCTACCTTGATTTAATTTGTCTTTTTGACCCAAGTTTTTCTCTTTTTTTTCCTAGCTTACTTTTTAACCTTCTGCTCTTTACTAAGCTTCTCTGTACTATGTATGCTGATGTTACTGGAATGTTCAGGCAGTGAAGCCCGACGTTCAGGAGTTGGGAGATGAAAATTGAATCTGCCTTTTTTACCTTACCCCACCACATGCTGTACATATGCATTAATACAGCCCAATTACCTGACCCCCATGGATCTTCTCTGAAGCACCTCTGCCTCACTGAGTGCACAGGATACCCAACGCTTGCATTCATTGTGGCTCTTAGGTTTTTTTTCTTTTGCCTATTGTAGGATCTGCTTCTTTGTAGTACTCATCACTATTGTATCAGACTGCTTCACACATGGTAATGAATTTAATTTCATACCACCACTACTGGAAGACAGATTATTTTTATCCTCTCTTTAGATTTGTGAGAATTGACATGCTGAGCTTAAAGCAGAAAAGCAGTGGATGCTTTCGGCTGTCAAGCTGAAGATATCTAGATTTTGGAATACTTAACCCCAGAGGGCTCTCTGCAGTGCAGCTGCTCCTGAGTAACAGTAGTGGGTGCCTGGCACATCTGTAAGGCAGACACAAGAGATCTCATATACCTCTGGGAACCAAAGTAAGTGGCTCCCTATGGAAACTTGGGTTTGAGTGGTTCTGCTGGTGCTCTGTAAGAGCCAGAGGCAGCACCTGTTCCCATAGTGTGTCCTCACAAGATGAGCATCCTCTGCCTTTCTGCAGCTTTATGGCTATCTGCTATGCGTCCCACATTATCTGCAACAAATAGCAGTTCCCTGTAAACAGGAACTGCTGCTACTTCATTGTGCTAATTCAGTCTGGGATAGATGCATCTGGCTGGTTGAAAGAGCTGGAGGTCCTGTAGTGAAGTAATAGGATTATATAATTAAACTGTAGCATAATTTGCTGCTCTTATATCTGTATGTAGGCGCATCAGGGCTGCTCTGAATTCTGGCACTCCTGATTTGAGTCCTTGACTCTACAACCTTGTGGGTATTGCTTCTGGAGAGGCTTCACAGACTGTTGGCAGCAGACACTTGTGGCCATAGCAGTGTTTATGGACTTTGGTCCCCTCCCCACATGCTTTGGTTGCTGTTTATGGTCCAAGGTCCTATGTCTTCAGCCCAGCATTTGACCAATGTGGCCTTGTCTCAGTGGTTCCTACCTCCCCAGCCAGTCCCAACATCCCTGACTTGACAGATAGAGCTGACAGCCAGTGAATTCCCTCTTGTCCGTTTTAATCTGGAATTCCTACTGTGCGTGTTCAGTATGTGCTTATGCTCTTGCCTTTTGAAGGGCATTCAGAAAGGTTGCTTGTGGCCTGAGTGGAGTCCAGCTCTCTGCAGCAGTATGGGAAATATTTATTTCTGTGTCCTTTGCATTTCTGCTTCTGTTAATACCGCTGTTGGCCAACACTTTATCAGGGATGATGACAAGCAAGGTAAATATGGACTTCAAACAATATCATGTGATCATTTTCCTTGTGGATAGATGCTTGGTTGGCTCAGCAGCACAGCTACAGAGCATGTGTGTGAGCAAGAAATGGGAGAGGAATGCAAGAGAAAAGGAAGGTGGCAGTTTCTGCCAGAATATGGGACTAATTCCTGTGCTTTGATTTCAGGGGATTTGAGAAATGCCCAGGACAGAAGCTGATTAATTAGTGGTGATGTCATTCTATTAGCAATTCCAGGGCAGGCCAGCTGAAACATCACCTTTGGATGTAGATATAATCTTCAACAAAGTAATCTGCATTAAAGAAGTTTATAATGAGTAGCAACTTTAAGACAGACATAGCAAAGCTGGAAATGCTGCCACTGTCAGGGCAGGGAAAGGGGGTTTGCTCTTTTCTTTTGCAACTTGAGACTTCGGCTCTCTCAGTATATCTCTGTCCCGGACAGGTTGAAGCTTCACCCAGTTATCCTACTGCTCAGCAAAAGCTTTTCTGCAGCATGCCACTCCCTGGTTTCCTTGGCATCTGAAGACTGCTTCACTAAAAGCTTTTTGTAGCTTTTGAAATTCTCAGAGAAACGCATGCAAAAAAGACCCCAAAGCCCCACACTTTCATCCTTAGGAAAGGGTGAAGTTTTGCAAGTATCTTGTGTTGGTCTGTGTGCAAGGCTGGAAGGCTGTGCTTTATTGCCATGCCCTGCAGCAAGAGACTTCAATTTGGATGAATCTTTGCAGTTTCCCAAAATGGCCCTTTGCTAAAAGTGGGCAAAAGTTTCCCATCTTATCTGGGGACAAAGCTTCCATCATTGCCTCCTAATAGTGCTGAAGTAAAAAACTTGGGGGACTTGTCTTCCTACAATGGTGTGCCAAAGCCCTTTCTGCCTGGGGGCTGCTTTGGCTTTGTGGAAAAAGGTAGAGATAAACAAGGGACTTCTGGGGCTATTGGGGTGAAGTAGGGTTCAGCCTCCTCCTCCCCTAGCCTCTCTTCAGTGTCTTTTCCTTTGCTGATGGGTTCCGCTTTCTTCTCACCTGATTTTTTCCCCCTCATTTTATATGCTTTTTTCAATTTTGTTATTGGCAGCTCCTCTGTTTCAGATCCTCTTCAAACTTAATTAATGTGCTGCTTATTCCCTCTTCCAGATCAGTAATTATTATATTTAATAAGACCAGATCTAGTCCTGATCTGTGCATTACCTCCTGCTCTCTCAACACTTTCCAGTTTGTCATGACGTTACAGCTTACAGTAATTCAATAGCACATCAGCCCATGTGAAAAAGTCCCTACCAATCTGGTCGGAATGGCTTTCTCAAATAAAGAACAAAAATATATCAGACCTAGGAAAAGACACCTCTGCTTGTGCTGTTAAACAGAAGGTGGAAAGAGAAGCTGCTGTAGTGGTACTTTTCCTGCTGCAGCTCCTGGCACCTTGGATGGCTCGAGATCTGCAATCCACAGAGCAAGGTCTGCTCTGACGTTCCTGGCAGAACGTGTGAGCCTGCTCCCTCTGTGAAAGCTGATTGTGGGCTCCTGGAATTTAGAAAAGCTCTTTGTTTTCTTCCTGCCTTCCTAATTATGATCTCTGCATCTGCAAATTATCAGGTTTTCATCAAAATCTTGGGGGGTTTTATGTGGAGAAATTTCCACTTATGAAAGAAAAAAAAGTCCTATTAAATACCTCTGGCTGGGAACCTTTCAGATTTGCTCCAGAACATGTGCCCTACTAAACACCACCTCCACAGCCTCCCTTCAGACAAAGGAAGTTATCTGGGGGTGGTATATCTAATGCCTAATGCTTCCCACTGATCACTTACCCTTTTGTATAAGAAATGTAACCAAGTAGCCTGATTAACTGGGATTGAAGGAATTAAGCCTGTGTTTGTGGAGATAACGATCAATGAGGTCTCTTTTAACACACTTGTTACTCTGGGCTTCCTTTGATTGGCCTAGCAGCAGGTACACACCATAAATTACCTTGGTGGATTCCCCTGTGCATCTGAATTTAAAAGAGATGAGGCAGAGGGTTATTTTGGTTAATAATCCAGTGTGTAATTTGCCAGGTGCTGTGCAGCTTCTGTCTCGACTCATAACCTCTTCTTTCACTTCTAAAGTCCTGACCATGGAAATAGCAGCACTGCAGCTGTCCTTGAACCTGCCTCTGGGCTTTCTGTAGCTCCCATATTCCCTGACCCAAGTCCTTTCTGCCTGGACCATTCCTTAAACAGTATATGCTCACGGTGCCTCAAGGAGAGAGCAAGTGCTGTGAGACTGAGGCAGTTTAATTACTGACACAAACCTTTGGCAGGACCTAGCAGGTTCTCCCAGGTGACCAGCTAGGGCTGTTGGCATGGATCCTGGAGAGAATTAGCTAAAGAAGTGTTGCTGGATGCATGTGGGTCCACAGCAGAAATGTTGGTACTCCCCACTGCAGCCCATTAGCAGTAAAGTGAGAGGCTGCCTTCCTCAGATTAGAAGGCACTTGAGGATGTCATTTACTCAGGCAGATTTCCCAGATGACTGAGCATTCTTATTCCACTAATTACAAATCAAGAGGGTGGTGTGTGCTGTGGCTCCCAGACAGGAGGAGCTCTCCTCCCTACTGGTGGGGCTGGCTGGACTGGGAAAAGCAGAATGGATCCTGCTACTTATTATCCTCTCCCTTCCTATCATTTGGAACAAAGTAAAGCTTGCTCTAGGAAATCCTGCAAACTTTGATGCTCAGATGCTGCAGCTTGTGCCCTTGTTATGGGTTTGTGTGGCACAGTTTCTTTGGTAGTGGGGGAGGGGGCTGCAGAGGTAGCTCCTGTAAGAAGCTGCTAGAAGCTTCCCTGGCTCCAAGTCGGACCCACCTCTGGCCCAGGCCGACCCAATCAGTGATGGTGGCAGCGCCTCTGGGAGAACATATTTAAGAAGGGAAACCAGCAGTGTGGTGGGGATTTGGAATGTGAGAGGAACCCCTCTGCCGATACCGAGGTCAGTGAAGAAGGAGGGGGAGGAGGGGGCGCCTGAGGAGGCTGATGGCCCTGCAGCCCATGGTGAGAAGGCAGGCTGTCCCCCTGCAGCCCATGGAGGTGAATGGTGGAGCAGAGGCTCCTGAAGATGGCCGTGACTCCATGGGAAAACCCGTGCTGGAGCAGTGTGTAACTGGAGAGCAGCCCACGGAAAGGACCCGTGCCAGGGAAGTTCGGGAAGAACTGAAGCNAGTTGGTGAAGGACTGTCTCCCGTGGGAGGAACCCCACGGTGGAGCAGGGGACGAGTGAGGAATCTTCCCCCTGAGGAAAGGAGCGGCAGAGACGATGTGTGCCGAGCTGACCTCAACCCCCTGTTCCCCTGTTCCCCTGTGCCGCCAGGGGGGAGGAGGTAGAAAGCACCGGGAATGGAGCTGAGCTGGGAAAGCGGGAGGGGTGAGGGAAGGTGTTCTGAGGTTTGGTTTTCCTTCCTAATATCCTTGGTTTTTATTTGATTTGTAGTAAATTGAATTGATTTTGTTTCTTCCCCAAGTTGAGCCTGTCTTTTGCCCGTGACCATAAGTGGGGAGTGATCCCTCCCAGTCCTTGTCTCGACCCACGAGCCTGCTTTTGTATTTTCTCCTCATCCAACCGTGGCCAGGTGCGGGGGTGGGGAATGAGCGAGAGGCTGCATGGTGCTTTGTTACCGGCTGAGCTGAAACCGAAACCAGGACAGCCCTCTAACATCTGAGGCCCAAGTCCAGCCCTGCAGGTTAAGTGTATCAGCACTGGGTGTAACTTAGGGCCAGGACACTGTCTCAGACTGGCTGCTTCTGTGGAGTTACTTGAATAGCCCTGGACCTGGGACTAGGGATGCGTATGAAGGAAATAACTAACCTGAATCTTTGGTAGGTGTTTGTCCAAGCCATTGTAGGACTGTCTTGTTCTGACTGTTTTCAGCTAGTGTGGGAGGGAGAAGACTTAGGAAAAGCTGCTGTTTCAAATTTCCCAGTATTGAAGGTTGATGTGCTTTGGGATACGGGGCTGAGTGGAAGCAGTGGTGCTCATCACAGTCCAACCAGCCTCAGGGCTTCCCTCTGTGTAGGGCTGAGTCATTCAACTTGGTCTGTTATGAATATTGCTGGTTTGGGGACAGTTACAGCATCTCTTTTCTCACCTTGAGTGTCCTTTGATTCCCTGGGCCTGTGTTTTCCCATTTGGCTGAGGCTGACCGCATTTCCAGAGGCACCATGTCCCATTGCCAGACAGCTGATAGCAGCAGCAGAACATCTGCCTGTATCTGTGCCCTGTGGCTCTTCCTCCCATGCATAGCTGCTTTGTTCTGCCGTGTGCCTTCCTGTCATCAAATGCACAACTCCTTTTGCTGCTTGTCTCTGATCTGTTTACACTAAAAAACCCTCCTGAAGCAGGTCGGCCCTGGGAGAGCATTGACTATCAGTGGTACATTTGTAGTCACAACTACAGCTGGATTCTCCAAAGCACCATGCCAGGAACAAATCCCAGCTGCCCACCCTGGGACCCGTAGCCTAATGTCTGTCTGCCTCAGTGTTGGCCCAGTTCTGGTAGGCAACTGGTGTAGTGGTTTCCAATGCACGTGTCTGAAGGTGTTTCTGAGAGTGGGGGTCACCATCAATCCTAATGAAGTAAGAGATGGAGAGGACCTGGACTGATGGATAAGCCAGTCCTCCAGCATACTTCCACTCCTGGTACTAGTTGTGCAGATGGTGTATGCACAAGAAGCTGTGTGTGACAGGGACACAGCCCTTGGCCTTTGAACTGCCCCTTTTTTTTTGTGCTTCACTGCATGCCGGGACAAGGCTAACACATGAACCATTTCTGAGCAGTTCCTCCTTTCATTAACTACTGAGCTTCTGGCTCAGCCTCAGCTTCCCACACGGTGCCTCCAGGAGCCAGCGGTTGGATTGTCCTGTCTCTCGCAGCCACCACTCACCTCAGTATCATGAAGAGCTCTTATTACCTGGGTCTCTGCTGTTTTGTTTCAGCTAATTAGAGCTGATGAGATCCACTCAGTGTTAGGCAGTTGCCTGTCCCTCAGCTTCCTGTGGTCCTTGTAAAGTTTACCAAACATGACAAGATATTAATCCTTTCAGGGACCATAGCACAGGCAATGTGGTGACATTTAGAGCTCTTGTTAAAGCAGCAGGTTCAGCTGAAGTCTTTAGGAAACTTCTGATCTCCTGCTGACAGGCTCTGTCTACAACCATATTGCATGGCTAACTATCCTGCTTGATGGAGAGGATCCTAAAATTGCTGTTTCAATGAAAGTACAGTCAGTCTCCAGATGCAGTAGGTTTCTAAGTGCACCAGAGTTCATAATTCCCTTGGGATTTATTGTCCTAATGGCCTTTGTACCTGAAGCTCAGCAACATCTTTGTGCCAGGAAGCTCACTGTTGTTTCATGTGCAGCTGTAAACTGAGCTTAGTTTATCAAGCTATGATGAGAACAGGGTCTCCTTTGAGTTGACAAAGAAAGCTGAGGAATGTGTTTGGAGGGGAGGGAAGATCTGGAATAACATATTCCATGTAATATGAACATAGGGCATTTTCCAAATGCTTCAGCTAGTGTTGTCAGCTCCCATGGTTTTTAATGGGAATCTCCTCATATTTGGCCCCGTTTCAAGTTCCAGGTTTTGGCTTTGTGCCACTCTCCATTTCCTTTTGAAATAAAAAATTAGTTCACAGTTTTGTGGGTGCAAAGATAAGCTCAGAAGGACCCTGGATCAGAAAAGCAAACAAGCAGGACTCTTAATGCCAGCCTTTCTAAGCACTTGATTTAGATGAGTGTTAGGTACCTAAATTGCTTAAGCATATTTGGACTTGACAAGCATGCGCAATGTTAGAAATAGAAATGCTGAGGCATCTAAAACCGTATGACTCCACAGGGGGATTTTTGAACTGATGCTGCTATTGTAACTGCAGAAGAAAGAAAAAGTATGTGAACAGGTCTTTTTCTCCAGGTTTATTTTTGCTCTTGCCAAGGGACTGCAGGACAAATACAGTCTCTTTCAGGCCCATTAGCTTTTATGAATTTGTTCTGCTGACAGCATATAGGTTTTGAAATTCAAGACAGCTATCTGCTAAAAGAGCTCTGGTACTTCTCCATGTAGCTGGACCTCACTTCTGGAGATTTGGATGGACATATTTTGTCATAGAAACAAGGCTCCAGCTCTTTGCTTTACCAGGATCTGCTGAGACACACACCTCGAGCTCTGCAGTGTTTTTTAGCTCTTTAAGTTGTTGTGTGGGTATACATGCTGAGCATCTATGTAAAATGAAGATATATAGCTATCCCAATGCCCACTTCTTGATTTCCTTGGGCATGTTTATGGGCAAAACCCCAGATATACTGCAGGCCCTGTATAAAGCAGCAAGGATTATGTGATATTGTATAGAAACACTGTGTTGTGCCTCAAGCATCCCTTGAGATTATATATATAGATCAATGCCGCTCAGGGAATGTGGAAAGGTGAGGAAAAATTATCATCTTCCACTAGTGCACGTTAGACCTGTCTGTTTTGTCATGGATTGTGACTGTGACTTCAACTGAACCATTTGATGACTCTGCCTTAGCCCATCACATTCCTCTTCCCACCAGCACAGCCCTGCAACTCTCCAACAGCTTCTAAACATGATGCTTCCTGTCTCGCTTACTTTGCCAGGCTTCTGTAGACTAAACTTCTGGTGATGGGAGCCACCTTTGCATTTGTGTTGCCAAGATTTAGCCCCAAGAAGTGACAAACTGCATAACGTGTGATACAAGGAAAAAGCTCTGTCCATTTTCTAAGTCTAAGGTTTAGAGGTGGAGAGTTTCAGCAGCAAGAAAACAGTTTTGATGTGTGTTTGAGAGGGTTAAAAGAGCAGCATATCCTGCAGCCCATTCCCAGTGCCACAGTGAAAAAGTGTGTGGGGAAAGTCTGCTCTTGGGGGGACCAGCAGATTCTTACCAGTCACCTAGTTTTAACTCACCAGCACATGTGCGATAACAGCCAGTGCGTTGACTGGTAAGGTGGTGCCCAAAGGACAGTCTTGATGAGACAACACTTCAAAGGGGAGCCTTGTGTTTGAACTGTGCTAGGGGGAATGTTGCTTTTGAGCTGTTTCTGGGTATCAGGGACAGAACAGCATTTTAGGTGTCTCTGTTCCCTTCCAGCAGGCTTTGAGGGCTTCACCATGGACAAGGTAGGGAGGGGGCTGCCTTACCATGGGGGAAGGAGATGTTGTCTTTCTGCCTCAGCCCAGTGCTATGCCTCTTTGCTGAGGGCTGTCCCAGGACTCTGCTCCCTGCCCAAAGGAGGAAGAGTACCAGCTCATCGCTGGTTTGTATGGGCAGCTCCCATTTGCCTGCAAACTGGGAAAACTGCCGGCTTTTTGATACTGTTTCTTTAGATTACTGTTGGACTTTGCTTGAGGGGTGCAAATGTGGTGCTACAGGGGGCAAACAGCATACCTGCATGGGACAGCCCCAGCAGGGACGCTGGGACAGTGGCAGCAAGGCTCCCAGCAGCATGCAGGATGATCGGTGACCCCCGTCTCTGACCGAGGATGCAGGTGAGTGGCTGATTTATGGGCAAGGCAAGATAGGGGTCTCTCTGAATTAAGGCTGTAGGCGAGTTGCCATGGAGATGGGCTAATAAAGCACTAGGCAGCGGCCAGCTCTGATGCTGCTATGGTTGCAAGAAGCAGCCAGTGGGGAGAAGGGGCAGCTGGCCCAGTGGGGATGGAGAGTGAGAACAGGGTAACACCAGGAGAATGGGGCAGGAGTTGGGTCTGTAGGGCTGTTGAGATGGCCCTGGGTGCTTTGGAAGAGGAATGGGTGATGGGAGAAGAGAGCCCCCTTCTCCCAGGTCTTTGGGAGGGGGGTGTCGGCATGGTGTTCCTTGGCGCTGAGTGGGACTGGCAACTTTCAGGGAAGGGGTTGGACCCCTATGCAGCCAATGTGTCTTTTGTTCTGGTCTCCTGCCTGCATCAACCACCTGGCTGCTTAGTGACTGTAGGCTGGCTGTTTCTCCCAACAGCATGAGAGGCCCTCAAAGCAAATGTGGACATCAGCTTGCACAGGCCACTTCACACAGGACTGGTGCAAAGGACTCTGCTGGGCTCAGGGTTAGCTTATGTGTGGGGAAAACAGGGCCTGCTCCATGCCAAGGCAGGTGCCTGCACACAAGCTGTCAGGACCTTTCTAACTGCAGTGCCCTCCCTGTGCTGATGAGCCTTCAGCCTCGGAGCAGGTCTGCACCATGCAGTGCCCCTGGGTGGCTGTGCGTTACCGGGGCCTGTCTCCCTCAGCACACTACCCTTCTGCCTTTCAGCAGTGGGGAAGGTCACCTGTTCCTTGGCTTGGTCCTCCATCCCAGCCACTGCAACGTAACTGCAGCCAGCTACTTCAGATGCCGAGTATGGGTGTTGGGTGGGATGAATGGGGATGGCATGGACTTGCCTCCAAAGAGGTAGGTGTACTGGAGCTGTGCTGCATGTCCCTAAGCACTTGCTCCAGCCTGCACCTTCAGAATGGACCCTCCCGCTTTGCTATAGTAGGGGGTAAGCCTGCAATCCCGTTCAGTTCAAGGGCACTGTAGCATGGACCTAAAACTAAGCATACTTTTATTCTGGTTAGTGGAGCAGGGTGATGGGAGGGAAAGGCTTAGCTAATTATTAGCAAGATATTGCCAGGCTGCTGTACTTCCATTTTGAGAGATTACTCTTCAGTAATATGGTGACAGCCATATTTTAACCTTGATCACCATAAGAAAGGTTTTGCCTCAAAGCCATCAGCTCCTGGAGTGTGCCAGAGTTCAGGTAGGTGTTCCAGCAGGGAAGGGTGGTGGTGTATATATTTTAAGAAGGAAATAAAAAGCCTTATGATGGAGTGATGCATTAAAAGATAATTACTTACAGGTTTCACAAGATGTTTTTATGCCTCCTAAATTGATGGATGTATCCACAGAGACTGATGCTCTTAGTGGAGGGTTACCTTCCCTTCTGAACAGAGCAGAGATCAAGACGACTCCAGTGAGCTAATGCCAGCTATTGATAACACTACCCCTACCCTCCAAAGAACAGGTTGTTTAAAGCTGGACTTGTTGAGCTAGCTAATGCCTTCTTCCTTGGCCAAAACCTCTCCCCAATCTTTGACAGCATCCCCTGTTGTTCAAAGCCATCTTGTTCTACTGCTGAATAGCCCTTGTGCCTTAACTCTGTCATCATGCACTATCCAGATGGTAGGAGTCCTCCCCTCCCCTACAGGTCGGTTGGCTTTTGGCACTGGCTGGGATGAAGGACGCTTCCACTGCCTCTGTCGTTAACAGGGCCTCCCTTGATGTCTCTGCAGGGCTAGCTGGTGGGGTGAGCCAGCCAGCCTTTATTGTTGCAGCCAAACCATAAGGGGCACAGATCATGCAGGGCTTTGGATACTGTCTGTAGCAGCCTCTATAATCCAGGAGGGATTTGACTGGTGGATATTTTGATTATTGCTGTTTGGCAGCTAGAAGCAGGTCTTGCTGTGGTGCACAGGTGCCTGCTCTGCCAAGGATTTGCATGAGCTGATATGGTGTGGATCAGCACATCTGGAGGGGTAGAAAGGGTTGTGACGTGCATGTTCACTGACCTCCTCAGTTAGGGTGCTTTTTAGGTGCTGTATCTCTTGCTCTGCTCGTAGCAACTCACTGTTCATGTGGCTACACCCTTGTAATTCCTTACCTTGTGCTTTCTTTCCTGTCTGACCCCAATTATGGCCACTTCCCCCATCTTTGTAAGGAGAACTTGGCGTGTGGTGTGGCTACAAGGGGAGGGATTTAATTTGATTTTTAGATTATTGGAAAAACTTTTCCAATAAAGGGCCTCATGCCCAAGACTATTTCGGGCTTCTGGCAGTGTCAGAGGAGACCTCTGAGTGGAGGAGGGAGTCTTTGGAGAAGGCATCTCAGAGTGGAGTGAGATATGTTGCTCCTGGGGAAGTCTGTATGGCTGTGGCTCATGGATGAACAGGCCTCAAGAGAAGCATGGTTTCCATTGCCTGTGACTATTGTTAGCACTACTTAAATCTGTAAGACTTGGAATGTTCTTCAATATGAGCCATTTAAAATCCTGAGTCATTTCTGTCTCCGGATATGCTTGTCTCACTGATTCTGTTTCATGCCTGTTCTCATATCCAAGGCAGTTCATGCCAGCAGCTGAGTCAGTTTGGAAAGGAGGAAGAACAAGTATTAGGGCCTCTTCTGCTCTCAGCCTCCAGGCAACCAATGATCTTTGGTCAGACAGGTCCTGTGTCTTGTCCCACCTCTGGGCATGGTCATCTCAGTGGTATTCTCCAATGGAGTATCACCTTCCAGTGGGAAGATGGTGGACCAGATCCTTGGGGCTTTTAGTCAAGTGAATGGCTGTGCCTTGGGACTCCTTCTGAGTTCTTCCCTGTTCCCTGGCCAACAGTCTTGTGTTCACAAGCATCTAAATCAGGAATGGAAGATGTGCCTTGGAGCAAACTTGGATGTAACCAGAAATTCAGTGTGAAGAAGTATGGCCAACTTGTGTTGCTCATGGGGCTCTTCCTTAGCTGACCGTGCTTTGGGTAGGAAGTTGGACTAGATGATGTCCTGAAATCTCTTCCAATGTGAATTTTCCTATGATCCTATGATTTGTCTCAATTGTGGAGACCAGCAAAAAAACTCCTCTGCTGGCATGCACACACAGCTGACTTCTTGAGTGATGCTTTACATTATGGCAGGAGGAATTCAATGCAGAAACAGACTTTTTTAAATGGAACCAGCCCCACACCATGTACTGTTTGCTGTCATTCATGTATGAGCAGTCTAAGGACATTTAAAATGTTGGCTGTCCACATGAGATCTCAAAAGTAAGGTCCCTGCAGCTCAGGTAAAATATCTTTCAGAGATCAGAAAATAATAACTTGAAGGCCTGGTTGCTGACGCTTCAAAATTGTCCTGTGAGTGTTTAATCTCCATTGGCTAGGGTTGGTTGTGGTGTTGAGGGCTGGAGAAACTTATCTTGATTACATATGGTTTGTGGTAGCCACAAAGTTCCTGTAAGACAGCCAAGTGTTGCAGTAACACTAAGGGCTCATCCTTGTCTGGTCTAAGATGTCAGATTTGATTGGGAGGCACTGGGTTGGACTAAACTCAGTTTTTGCTCAAGATGTTGGTCTTCAGGTCTTGTGAGGCTCATCAGGTCTTGCCTATGGCCCCTATCCAGCAGAGGAAAGCAGAACTCTGCTGGCATTTGAACCACTGCTAACAGATGTAAGTCTGGATACCTGCTCAGTAAGGACCATGCTCAGATCATAAGGAGCTGAAATTTTGCTTTGAAAGAGAGCCTCTGTTCTCTTCCTACTGTCCAGAAATAAGTCATGATGAATGCTCCTATCTCACCAAAGTTGGGATGGCTATGGTCTGTAGGGATAAGGTAGAACAGTGCTTGCCCCTAACTTTCTCCTGGAAGCAAGAACTGGGTCATTTTCTGATATCAAAATGCAGAGAAATGACAGTTAAACGGGATTTAATCACTCATGCCTTGAGGGCCCTTGCCCTGAAGTATGTTTGCATGTTATTTTAAGTATTCAAAACCAAGAGTATTTTGGAGGAATTTTAGGGTGGTCAGTAATGCCTGCAGTTACGATCCTTTATCTCATCCCACATCCTCGGTGATGGAGTAATGGTTATGCACCTTGGAGTCACAGCTGCAGCTGAGCTTTGCAGTGCGTGTTTAACAAAGAGAGCTCTGCAGGGACAATATATTTTGAGCGCATCTTACTGTCAGCTTTTGCCTTCCCAGCTTCACTGCCGTGTGGCTCTGCAAAACCTCCAAAGGCCAGCCAGCTCTGTCCAGCGCATCACTCATTGCCCTTCCTCCGGGTTTCCTGCACTGCCACGCTGAATCTGTCCTTGTTTTCACTGCCTACTCCTTGCTGCGTTTTAACCTCTCTTCCTCCTCCCCCTTCTCCGCATTTGTTTTCCTCTGCGTGCCGTTTTTTTGCGATATAAACCTCGGCAACTCCAAGTTGCGGGCCAAACTTCCCTGCCCCGCCGGCAGACCGGGGGATTCGGCGAGGCCTTGCAGCGAGGAGGCAGGTTGGCAGGAGCTGGGGCGCAGCGCACCCCTTAGGGTGCTGGCCACCTCCTTGTGGAGCACCAGCGCTACCCTCTTCAACAGGTAGACGTTGCGAGCAGCCAGCCTTGCTTTGCTCATCCTCCTGCGCTGAAAGGATGGCGGGGGCTGCCGCGGTGCTGCGAGGCCGGGGTTTGGCAGAGGGCCCCGGGGCATCGCGTGGGATGGTGGACCCAAACCGGAGCAGGGAGGGTGGCAGCGACCCGTCTCCACCGCCCGCGCTGCGGGGAGGGCTACTCCGCACAAAGCGGGTGGGTAAACCCTCCTCCGGGGCGCGGGGAGGAGGAGGAGGAGGAGGAGGAGGAAGGCGGGGGGATGCTGCTTCCCTCCCTCCCTCTCTCCCTCGCCCCCTCCCTCCCTCCCTCGCCGCGGCCGGAGGAGCGCGCAGGCGGCGGCTGGCAGCCCCAGCCGGGCGACACGGCGGGCTCGGGGGNGGCTGGGGGGGGGGCGGGGGGCAGTGCGGACCACCCGGCCGGGGATGGGGCTCCCGGGTGCTGCGCCGCCCCCCAGCTATTGTCTACGGGCCGGTGAACAACAGGGGGAGCAGCGGCCCTGCGGGGGAAGGGGGCGTCTGCCCTCCTCGCTTCCCCCGGGCAAGAGGGCTTGGGAGGGCGGCCGCGGCGTCGGAGCATCTCTGCTCCCGCAGCAACTCCGAAGCGTGTTGCTCCGGAACAGAGCGGCCGCCCAAGCAGTGCCGGGGTCCCCCCTACTGGGGACCCCCGGGGCTCCAGCCCGCCTGCCTGGCACTGCTGGCTGGAGAGCGGGGAGNNNNGCGGGGAGAGGTGTAAGCAGCTGCCATGGAAAATGTCTGGACAAGGACAATACTGAGCCCGTTCCTAGGGCCGGATGGTGAATGCAGCGGAAGGGCTGAGCAGGGAGAACGGTTTAGTAAAGCAAAGTCAAATTTCCCCCTGAATCCTACAGCCAGGCCTAATGGGCACTGATGCTGTGTCGGGGAGGGGAGGAAGGGGGGCAGGGAAAGGAGTTGGGGGGCTGCAGTCTCTGAGGCTGGTATGGGAGGAAAGGGAAAAGAGCTCCAGATCTTTCCTTCCCCG
>VYZV01005589.1:101326-136871 GCA_013401275.1 Pandion haliaetus | reverse complement strand
CCCCCCGAGTTACTAGGACTGAGATATGGATCATTAAAAAGGAGTAGCGTAATGCAATTAAGCATTAGGCAGTCCCCACTGCAACTCTTATCCATTGTTCCTCGCTCTGCCTTCCGCCAGAACAATTCTCATCTGGACAAGAGAAGTATAATTGAACAAATAGTTCATTTCTCTGGCCAATTGCATCCGTAGTCTCTTCCCTGAATCTGCTGCTGACTGGCTGCAAACGCAGCAGCATCCTCAGACAGAAACGGAGAACCGGGATCCTCCATGAGACTCCTGCTGTTGTGGGCTAGCCGGCTAGAGCAGCTCTGAGTGGCTGCTCACCGGAGTTGTTCTGACGGCAGCAGCAGCAGAGCAAGTTTGCTCCCTCACCTCTTGATGCTCCTAGCTTCCTTGTGGAGAGTATGAAGAAGAAAAATAACAGGTGGTGATGCAGGTCCAGCTTACAACTAGAAGATGCTACATGCGGTTCAGGCAAGTCCTCTCCTTTCTGTAGTACATCTCTTAACTTTCTCTTTACCCTGGAGGATAAAGGATTTCAGGCGGTTTTGAGGTGATGCTGTTTTGGCAGAGTTTGCCAGCCTGCCCTTCAGCCTGTGCCTGTGGTGGTTGGGTGCCCTGCAGTGCGCATGCGCACACATGTACCGAGGCAGGAGTGCACGAGCCCAACATCTCTGCTCTTTTCCGAGAGATCTCTGAGCACCTGGAGGGGTTGTGGCTGCACCTGGGCCCTTTGGCACATGCTTGGCTGGAGGCTGCGTCCTTTCCCCTGGAATCTCCTCCAGGTTCACAGTGTGCAGCAGAGCTTGGCACGTGGATATGCACAGATGCATTGTCTGCACAGCTGCGAGACATGCTCAGCACTGTGAAGGTGCTGCTTTTCCTCGCTTCTGGAGCTTCTTATCCCAAGTCTGCATCATGCAGCTTTCCTTCTGTTCTTTCTCCTTTCCTCTTTCTTCTTTGTCTGTAGACTGCTGCCTGTCCCATTTCACTCTCAGCTTCTCCTTTGCCTTTTCCTGCTTAATCCATTCTTTCACCTCAGTTTCTTTTTCTCGAAGTAAACCTTGTCCTCTTCAGCCTGCTCTTCTCAACACCGGAGAAGCAGCCCAGCCCATCATCTCAGTAGGAGTATTCCTGCCAAATGTTTACAAAAAGTAGCACAATACCCAGGCTGAACAGTGACATAATTACATACCCAGCCAGAGAGTGTAGTAAATAATCCTGCCTTTCAAGCTTTTGCCCAGTGGTGAGTCTTTTGCCATCTCCTTTGCCCGTGGGCTAAATCTATTGTACTTGGCTTGCATTTACTTATATTCAGGAAATAAGTCATCACAGATATATGGTATCAAAAGTGGATGTACGTTGATGTCTTGCACCATATGCACTTACTGTGCCTGTATACATCATGTGTCTGAATATGCATCATACGGCTCTGCTCCTGGGTTCAGGCTTTGACAGTTGTGCTTGGCAAGTGCAAGGGCTGTCAGGGAAGGAACAACTGCTGAGGCATGTATATTGTTCCATCTGTGAAGGAAAGATGGCTGTGGAGTGAAGGTCAAGAGCGCCAGCAAAAAGCACAGGGCTTGGCTAGCTGTATTTGCATTGGTTAGGGTGCTAGCTAGTTTTCCAAGGATTTGTGTGTACATACGATTGCAGACTGTGTGTATTGTCAGCACAGTTGTATTTCCAGTTGTGCTTGTGAGCCTGAGTCTGTCTGCAGTTGCTTAGATAGTGAGTCAGTCTGTCTGCAGTTGCAGTAGCTGTGAATCAGTGTCTGCCTGTAATTATGTGGGTGAATCAGTGTTGGCTTGTTACACTTTGAGTGCAAACGGTTTCCCATAGCAGTTGTGGGTGTGAATCACTCTACAGTCCCTCTGGATGTGTTTTTGAGTAGAGAGATGGAATACTGGGATTAATTTCGTTTTGATGAGGAAAAACTGTCAAGCAGCTTCTCAGTTTGAAAAATTAAAGCTGGGTTGGGAGTTGGGCACAGAGCTTGTTTCTCCATTATCAGCTTTCTACGGAAGAGATCCACTTTAAAGCTTGCTCTCAAGATTTCCATGTTGATCTGAACCTTTAATTTCTTTGCCTTGTTCCTCTGGTTCTGACTGTTCTTTTCTGCTGGCACCTCTTCCAGAGCTGCAGACAACACATTCGGTAACCCTCATGTGTCTCATACCTTATGTGTGTGGCACATTCATGAGAAGGTTGTTCATGGCTTGTGCAGTGTATGTGTTTGTGGGGATGAGCCAATGTGTGCCTCTCGGGTAGGTAAGCACAAACATTTTCATGCTTGTGAGTGAAGACTCTGTGGTTCCTCTGCCATGTGCCTTTTGCTGTGAGCTAGTGCTCTAAGTCAATGGTAAACAGTAAGTTTGATTCAGGTAGGCAGAGGTACTGCTGCTTGTTTTGTTCTCCGATGCCTATAAAACGCTGTAGTACCTTCTGGCCTTCAGCAGCATCTCTGTACGGCACAAAGGAGCACTAAACTGAGAGGCAAGTCAGAGAAATCCGGAAGCAGAGCACTCCCCTTGGTCCAGGCTAACAAACCCAGCCTTCCCCTGTGCTGGCTGGTGCAGGTAGAGTGCGATGCTGGCAGGGCTGGACAGCTTCCAGTATGCGCTGGCTTGGGTGTCTCTGCCTGCGTTGTGCAGTGTACGCATGTATCCCAGTTAACTCATTTCAGAACAAAGGAAAGTAAACAACCAGTAGGACAAGGGTCTCGTGAAACACCACAATGTATTATTCCATCATTTCCAGGCTTCCAGATAAACCATGTCTGCTCATTACTGCCCCTGCCCTCAAAGAAAGAGATAGTTTTATTCCAAGGGACCCTCCTTTTTAGTTGAAGTGATTGAGAACTGAAGCAAAATCTCTCCACAGAGAGCAGCATGTGCATCGCCTGCATTTATTGCTCCTGCTGCTGCTGCATTGAGTGCTTCCTGGCTGCCAGTCTCTGCAGAGAGAGCTTGGAGCTTTACCTGAAGAAGCACTAGAAGAGGCATAGCAATGACCACCACAAGGCTGGTGTGCTCACGGAGAATCGGGGACAGTTGGGCAGAGCACAGCCCATGCAGTTTGGATAATTTTGGAATACTTGAGAGGTGTTGGAGGACTTCTTCTGATGCCTGGGACCTGTTTTGCAGAGGCTCCAATGCAATGAGGAAGGGCTTTAAGGAGCTTCTTATGCTGTGCAAGTGCACCTGACTTTGGGGGTAAATATGCAGGTGTTGTGGTGTCACCTATAATGCTGTGCTTGGCTGTGCTACTGTGCAGGTGTGGATGTGCTTGGCACCCACTTGATCACCCTCTTCTCCCTGCACGGAAGTGCTTGTATCTGGGCTTTTGTCCTGAGGCTGCCTCTACTTTCCAGTCTGTTTTCCAACTGGCTTCCCAGCATCAGCTCCTCAATTGCACACCCCTCCCTGAGATACCTGACTTGGCAAAGATGTAGAGCAGCTGCAGGTCCTGGGGGCTGTGGGCTGAGTGGGAGCTATAAGTGCTCAGCACTCCTTCAGCTCATGTCACTGGTGTACACGCATGGTGCATGGGTGTGATGACCTAATGACACTGCAGTTACACAGCATCTCTGGGTGCAGTGATGAGGCAAATACATCCTTTGGGCTGCTTCATGAACGCCGCCTGCATCATGAAACTATTGTTGAGTGAATCAGATTGTTCCCTTGGCTGTGCAGGTTCCAAGGAGGCAGTAATTTGGAGAGATACTGATGTGACTCTCACAAATGTACCCAGGTGGGTTTATGGGCCTCTTCTGTCTTCACTCCCCACTTTCTGATGCTTGCAGTCTCCCCCTCTCTGGGATGCTCTCCCAGATTTTTTTGCAAGCTTTACCTTTCAGTTTCCACCTCCGGAGCTCTATCTGTCTTTCCCTTGTCAGCAGTAAGCCTGTGCTAATCACTTTCCTAGGAAGGCATTTCAGAATATTTAATGGTTTCTAGAATAGGATTTTTGAAAAGATCAGGCTCAGTATGCCAAGTCAGGAGATGCCCAATAACATAGTTACTAAGGTACCTTGCTGATCTGGAAGATACCAGCACTTTTTCCTAAACCCACCTCAGTAGGAGCAGGGACTGGAGCACATTGCTGTCTTGGGGAGAAAGAAGCTTTTCCAATTCCTCATTCTAAAACTGCACATCCAACAGAAAGGCTGTATTTCTCAGGAGAGTTGTTATACTATGATGCTCTGGAGATTGGAGGAGTGTGTATACTTTAGATCTGTGGTTATAAAGAGATCTGCCAAAATCCAGAGTCCCCAGAATTGTAAGCTTCAAGTATTGCTGGATTCCAGCTGCAAAGTGTTAGCAAGGCTTCTTAGAAAATCTGCATTTGATTCAGCTGTGGATGTTACCGGCAACTGCAGAATTAGTGATGAATGCATTTGCTAACTGTGCCATTAAGAAATGAGCAATGGACAGACAGAGGAAGGAAGTGCAGAGCTGCTTTGAACATGCACCATCCTTATAGGCTCCATCTTGCATAGGCATAGATGAGAACCAGAAGCTATAGCGTGATGTTCTTTCACTTGTGTGAAAGAGGGGTTGGTCTAAGGAGTTGTACCACTCTTTTCTGAGCTTAGAAACTTTGCATTCTGCTTTTTTTCTTCACGGATACTATGCAGTTCCCTTTCAGCAAGACCTAGTAAGAGATTTGGGGGTTTTTTCTTCTTTGAGAAAATTACCATTAAATTAACATTCCTAACCCCTCATTCAGTTACCTGCAGTTAAATGCATGTTGCCTGCATCCTCCCTCCCCTTCCCAGAGGATCAGGGATCCCTGCAGGTATTCAGATCAAGACGTAGACTGTTTCAGAGCCTTCCTGAGTGGGAAGTGACAGCTGAATAGCATTTTGTTTAAGCACCTTCTGCAAGGACAGCAGCAGTTCAGGCTGGAGGAGCCCCAGTGTTACTTTTCCTGAGGCACGCTAGTGGGTGTTTCCATTCCTTTCCTTTGCTGAAGACAGTGCTGTGCACTGAGGGACCCCTTCCCACCTGCTCTGCCATAAGCAGTAATTGCTATGGGACAGGCAGTAATCTCCAAGAGCGACTCTTTTGTGCTAAAATCTGAGGAGCAGTTACTGGGCTATTGAAACCAGGACTGGTTTTACAAACCTGCCAGGCCAGAAACCTTGCTATTAGAGAGACTTTGGGCTTATAAAGCACTTGCACCGGCTGAGATTTTGTGCATCCCTGTGGTTGGTGCTGAGCTTGGACTAGCAAGAGCCCCAGGAAAGGGAAGAGGTGATGCTAAGTGCTGTTGTGCTATGAGGACCACAGTAGACTCTGGCTATGGGGAGCTTTGGAAGATCCTTTAAACTGTGTGGAGGGTGAAACCTCCTCCTCTGCAAAACTGACCTTGCATCCTCCTGAGATATGTTTCCTGCCCGGCAATAGGGTGATGAGCACCAGTGCTGAAAGGGGGTTATTCCTTCTGCTGCTCCCCCAGCACTGCCTGGCCAGCCCTGGCTCAATGTCACAAGGCTACCAGGGTTCATCACTGACAGTTAAAGCCCCTTGTGTTAATCAGGAATGTCAACCACAAACCTCAGGACCAGGTCTGCTTCTCAATCCATCTGTAAGTGTAAAGGAGCCAAAGAACAAGGAAAATGCCACACAGACTCTTCTATCCAGCTCCCCACAAAAAATGCGATACGAGAACCAAAGGAAAGTGGTAGAAAACAGTGCCAAGATATTTTCCATGCTGTGTTGTCCTTCACGAGTCTGCAAGTGCAGCCACAGAAAACCAGCTATCCATGTACTCTCACACCCCATTTTGAGGGCATTCTCTGCACCAGCAAACTGAGCCATGGCTGACAAAGTAATCACTTGGGCAAGTAGAGAAAGATTTTTCTCCCAGTGCAGGTATACAGAACTGGTTCTAATGCTTGAAATGAGACTTCAGCACAAATTTAACCTTATTCAAGCAGCCCTGTTATCCTTGGCTAGCACATTCCTCAACAGAACTACCCAAAGTAGAAAATTAGCCCTTCATCTCTATATAATATTGAAGGAAAACTGTATGAACAAGGTTTGGTGGAAATGCGGTTGTTAAGAGCTTCTTGGCACAGACAGGCATGTCTTACATACACCTACATGGAAGATGTATGTGCTTCTGGCTTTTGTCACTGTTCCTGACCCTATCTCTTTCTGAATTACCTTGCTGCCCTATTTTCTGGTCCTCTTTTCTTTAGCTGCTCTGTCCCACCTTTCATGCATAATCTCCCCAGCCTATGGTCTCACCAAATCTAACAGAGATGGTTCAAAATGATCTAGAGGAGTCAGAACAGTTCCTGCAGAGCCAGGAGGCACCTGCTGCAAAACCAAAGGGTCCTCGTTTGTGTGGATATGCCTGGTCAAAAACAGCTTGCAGTGCAAATTCTGCCAAAACAAACCATTTATTGAAATCAGCAGTTGAATGGGAAAGTGTTGATTTCAATGAAATTTTTCAATGGTGGTATTGGGGAGGGGAAAGGGAAGCCAGCAATGTTGGGGTTTTTTTTGCTTTTGGCCAGTGTTTGAAATTGCCTTAGGGAAAAAAAATCAATTAAATCCTATTGTATAATACACAAGTTTAAGTGAAATGAAAGGGAAAGTTGAAAGGAAATCTGCTGAGGAGCAGCTAATTGAAGGAGTTTTGGATTTGCTGTGTAAGAAACAAATGTTTTAGCTGTCCTCGTTGTGATTTGGAACAAGTCTCCCTTAACTGTTGGAATTTCCCACAGAACAGATGTTCAGCCTCTTAATTTGTGCTTCATCAGCAAATACTTGAATTTCCAAGACTGCATCTCCCTTCTCAGCTGGAGGATGGCAGAGGCCATAGGAGCCATCCCAAATCAGGGCTTGTCTCACCAGAGGTGTAGATGTGCCCATGCCAGAAGGCTCCTGCAGCTTCCAGTAAGTGTGTGCTCCTTTGGTGTGATGGCTACGCTTCCCTAGGTAACATCCTGATTAAATAAGGCCTGAGCACACTGGCAAATGCTTACATGCACAAAATTAATCCATGCATTAATATTTGCAAGGATTTTAAGTGAGTGATAGGGAGGAAGATAAAGGTAACACATGTCTGGAAGCCTGCTCTATGCAAGGCAATGCTAGGGCCCAACACAGGGTTTTTTTTCCCTGTGCCTGCCATTAGTGGATATTTTGCTGGAACAAAAGCTGAGGTGGGTGGATAAGGACTTGTAGTGTCTGGCTTTTACCTTCTGCCTGCATGGCAGCTCATGTCCTAGAGCAGTACTGAGCTAAAAAGCAAGTATCAGGCACAGCATCCAGCAAGACTGTAGGACCGAAGTGTTGTGGAGCAACCAGGGGTAGCTAAATGCAGAATTGTGTCGTAACACATGACCCAGCCTGGCCTTGTGCCCCTTCTCCTCTTCCAGTCATCTGTGGCAGGGGTAGTCAGATACACATCACTGCACATACATGATATACATGATCTCCAGGTGTTTCCAGCTGAGCTCCCTGCTCTCTGTCTGCATGGGATTTCTGTTGGGGGTTCCTGTCTCCCATGTCCATGTGCAGAAACCTCTGCTCCTTGGTAGCACTTGCATAGCTCAGCCATCCCCTTCACCCTGGGGCACCCTCTGCCAGCTGAGAAATGCTGTTCAGGTGTTGGGGTTTGGCTTTCAACCCAGCATCTCCTTCAGTGCTGGAAGAAGCTACCTGAGGCTCTGCAACGTTGGTGCTTGAGTGGAGAAATCCAGAAGTCAGATGTGGCTGGCAACAACATCTTGCCCTGGTTTCTGCAGGCTGTGATTGAAGTGAGCCTTCATTTATGGCTTTGGGGGCTCACACTGGCTGGTTGTGCCTGGCTGCTGCAGTGCTGAGCCTCTGCTAGGCTGATTCCCGTGTGTGCCAGACATGATGTGTTGTGTTGGGGAGATATCACAAGTTGTATTTATGCAGGCTGTTGCTTGGCAGTGCTGTTCCAAGGTGCATCAACATAATGAGATACATGAAAGGGGAAGGCAGCTAAATGTTCAATAACATCATAATAAAGGTAAAAGTGAGCTTTAATGAAAAGTCTGAGCACACTAAATGCAGTACAGTTGAACACTCCCACTACCTTGGGCCTCAGTGCCCAAGCTTAATAATTTCTGGCAGTGTTGTTACCAGAATTAAATGTCTTACTGTCCAGAAAAAGATGTTTGGAAAAAATCGGTCATGAGACTTTCCAAGAGGTTCTGCTGGGTGGGTGTCCCCAAGGCAGCACAGGTAGCAGGGGAGCTGGAAACCACTGCAAGGGGAGGGTGGTGACTGAGAGTATGGGGTGAGGAGGAGGAGGAGGTAGCGATGGGTGGAAGAACCAGTGTGGTCATTTGGAAGTGGAGCTATGCACTTGCTGCCAGGTGCTGAAGCACCTGGGGAGCTGCTGGATGTGCTGTGAAGATGGGGTGAGAGTTTGCATGTGTATGTACATGCTTGGCTCTGATCCTGAGCTGCAACTTCCTCAGGGCCAGCAGTGCTGCAGGGGATGCTGCTGCCTTTGGTCCCTGGGGGGTCTCAGGAACTTCAAATAAAGGACCCCAGAAATACTGACTGCTGGGAAAAACTGAACTAAGTGGATTGCTCTCCTCCTAGTAAATAAAATCTCTTTTCTCTTCTCTCCTTCCCCTCTGTGCCCACCCTGGCAGGTTTTGGAGGCTTGCTTGCTGGTTGCAACGTGCTGACGCCATGGCGCTAAGGCTCCCAGGAACGGGGTCACACTCTCTCATTAGCCTTGGAGTCCTAGTCCTGGTTTTGGCTCTCCCTGCTGATGCTGGGTAAGGTGGTGAGCGCTGAGGCTGTTGGCCAAGTCTGCAGTCCTCTTGCTGTGCTTAAATATCCCAGGGCTAGTACCTGTGTGAAGTAGTCCAGAGCAAAGCACTAAAAAGTGTCTCTGCTGTTTTTTACCCTCCCCTTGTCCCCGTCCCCATGCCTTTCACCCAGGGACTGTTCAGTCCCTTGTGGCTGAACTGACTTATTACATTAGCAGTATTTGAGGTGCTCTTACTAAGGACAGTTGCCAGCATTTTTGCAACAAAACCAATTTTCAGATTTGGCTTCTGCACAATTCACTCTGGGCAAGGACTTGGCTTGCATGAGTTTTACCCTGGAAGAGGGACCTCCCCCCTCCCTTAATTTTTTAATACTCTTTTAAAGAAAAGAAAATGAAACTGCTTCAGCTGTTTGGCTGTTTATGGTATAACAACCCATGAGCAGCACACGTGATCTGCTGCAGCATGGGAAGGGGGGGGGGTCTGGCCAGCCCTGGCTGGGCACGCTGCTTGCCCTCTGCCTGTGTTGGTGTCCCTGGGCGTGCACGCTCTGGCTGTCCTGGCACAGAGAGTGCTGCCACTAGCCTTGTCTTCCCAGCCTCTGGGAGCTGTCAGGAGAAGATGAAAGCCTCTTAGTCTGTGGCTTAGTCTGAGTCTGCAGCCCTCCTCTGCATCCCACCGGATCCTCTGCTGAGGCTTAGTGAGCTCGGAGAGCCCTTCGAGTAAAGGAGGCAGAGACTCCCCCAGCACAGCCTGCTAGCCATGGGGAGGGAGGAGCTCTGTGCAGAGGGATAGAAATGCAAATAATACATGACTTCTATAAAAAATTTAGAAAAGTCTTTAGAGTGCCCGGTATGGACACTGAAATGCTGTCTGCTGAGTTACAAGTCCAGCAGCGATCAAGGATTTTCATGCACGAAGAAACGTTAATGCTGCCACTCCTACTTCACCCACGTACCCCTCTGTGTGCAGCCGTTTGCCCAGCTGCATGCTCCTACCCTGTCCTGCCCACGCTGCTTCACCTGCTTGGATCTAACTTTGCATAAGCAAATATGTCCTGAGCGTGCCTTGACATGTAGGTGTTGACCCTTGTATTGATGTATGGCCACCTGCCCCTGCCTGCATGCATAGGCACAGGCAGCCCCTGGGCACTGGCCTCTTGCCTTCCCCTCCAGCCCGCTGGGCCTGGGTCCCTGTCCCCAGGCTGGCTGCAGGGGGATATCAGCAGCCCCTGTGCCTGTAGCTCTGCCTCTGCCTTCCGCACCGCTGGCCTTTTGCTTCTCATCACATACTCACTGATGCTGCTGCCTCTGCTCCCTCGCTGCCTGCCATGTGGGTATTGCTCTGGCCCATGGGAAGATTTGTTTCCTAAATTGCGTACGAGGGGACCTTTGTTCAGAGGTTAGTGTGCTGATGTGGCAGCCAGCTCTCCAGAGTATGTGCACAGGGACGGTGGCGAGGTAATGACTCTTCCTCCAGCCTACCCTAATTAAATTTGCTGTAAACCTCTGTCTTCCCTGTCTAGAGGCTTTTAATTATTTTAAAACCATGATCCCCATACCTCTTTGCAGTTCCTTAGAGTTCTTCACGGGGGCTTTGAGAGAGATAAATGAGACCTGTTTTTATGCCTTGCTAAAGGGCAACTTTAACTTTATGTTAAGGTTAGGTGAGCCAGCCCAGACCTCAGCTGGACTGGGGAATTAGCCCAAATCAGGTGCCAGGCTGAGGTGCTGCTGGCTGTCCCCTGCCTGCTCCTTTCCATCTCCCTGCCTGTGCAGCTCTTTGCCTGGTGCCTCCTGAGTGAATCCCACACTGCTCATATTGAAGTCGAAACCTCAAATGTAAGGCTAAGTAAAACGGCTTTGAAATTTGTAAACTCATTTTTCCAATCACCACTGAGCCTCCGCCAGGAGTTCCTTCACAAAAATCTGTCCTCGCTCTTTATATTATGGGTAATTTTTAAAGGTAACTTATAAAACATTAATGAATGAGCTTTCATGAGCATGCTAGCTATTCATAAGTTATAGATGGTTATATACCCATCAGCAGACACTGGTACAGATTGGTTTTGACCATGACTTCTATTGAAAGCTGGTACAATTGAAACCTCACTAATTACAGTAGGCATTTGTTAAATTCCTCAAAATTCTACTTACCTGCAGGAAGTTCAGCTATATCAAATATTTCAAGTCCAGATGAAAAGCCAAAACCAGTGTTTTGATTCAAATGGGAAGTGTTGAAGGCTGTGATGCAGTTCAGCGGTGTTTTGATGTTTCGGATCTGACAGGTTGCATTACAGCCGGAAAAGCTGTTTTACCGACCATGCCTCACCCCCCATCCCCTATGGGAACTGCAGTTTAAGCACTTTATTACCCTTGTTGGACTCTTGTAGGCTGAGCTTCCTGGCTTGACCACTTCTCCCATGATAGCAGGTATTGGTTTGCTGAAAACCAGAGGCCAAGTGGCCTTGTGAGAGGTGGGATACGATCCCTGGAGAAGCAAACCTCAAGCACTTGAAATGCAATTTCCTGGAGTGTTTGGTCATTGATGCCAACACAAATTAATGTCAAAATTGCCCAAAATGGAATATTTCAATTAGTTGTAGCATGCTGAATAGTATTGATTCAGCCTGACTCTAAAAATACCCATACCCTGCTCTCAATTTTTCCTCTTTTGCTAGAAAGTACTTTTTGCTCTTCTTTTATCTTACAGAAGCTGGGTTTTCTGTTGGGAGAACATTTTGATAGAAAACTCCAAGCCAGTTCTGCTACTTGCCACCCTACTGACCCTTCGCAGAATATTTATAAATGGACCAGTAGTGTCAGGGGTAACTAGTAACTAGTCTAACCAGATGGGATGCAGCAGGATTAAGCTTTGAACTCAAATGATATTCCTCTTTCTGGGATTTTTTTTTCCCCAGTTAATTGCTGATGCATGCTTAAACCAGTGGCTGCAAACATCAACTGCAGCAAGAGAAAATGAGGCTGGGGAGGCGAAGGAAAGGGGAGGAAGTGTTAGAAAACAACAATTTAGGGGCTTCTCTTCCCCCAGCTGCAGGGAATGGGACCCTGCTTCAGAGTGTCATAGGTGCCCTCCCTGGTAATTGAACCCACATCTTGCAGCACCAGTATGTCTCTAGTTTGCTGCATTTGTGGTCTTCATCTGGGCAGTGCTCCCCAGGCACTTATCTCTCCAGTTAGTGGCACGGGGCTGCCCCACTCCCGAGGGGCTCCTGAATGAGGATCCCTCCGCTCCAGCAGCCTTTTCTCCCCCTGCCTGGCTGGGCTTCCTCAGCCATCCTGCTGCCTGTCTGTGCCTCTTAATCTTTTTTTGGCCTCATTGGTGTCTTTTTTTATTTCCTCTTCCATCTTCCTTGCAATCTCTGCATCTCTATAGATTTTTCTTTTGGTTTTCTGTTACTTAATCTTCTGTCTTTCCATTTGTTTTGGTCCTAACAGCTATTTCTTCTGGGGAAAGCTGTGCTTGGAGCCACAGCACCAGAGTACTCTGTGTTGTCTGAAATCTCTTTTAGAGACAGCCAGTTTAAGAAGGATTCACAGGCTCCTTTTCTGTTGATTGAAAGGGAGACTGCCATGGTTGCAAAATGCAAATGTATTATTTGAGACCCTTGGGCTTGCAAAACTGCATTGAAGATTTTGTTTGGTGAAATGAGCTTTGTTTGAGAAATTTACTACTTATTTTATTCCACCTGGGGCAGAAAATGCCCCAAGGAAATCATCTTATTTGGGGGCTTCCAGGCTTCTTGCACTGAGCAGAGATAGGAACGTGAAAACTCATTTGGTTTTATAAACAGGGAAAGTTCAACAAACCGTAGAAATGGTTCACGAAGAGTTTTAATGATGGACTCGGGCTTCAAGCCTGCTTTACTGAATTCCTACTTTTCTTCCTCCCTTCTCTCTTCCCAGGAGCAGATAACTTGGAAATGGCTCAGTATGGTAAATAACTGGCATCACTTCTTCCACGCTGCCTAAAAGGAGATACTGGCACTTGAGTAACTGAGGTTCCCACAGCCTCTCTTCATAAAATGCCCTTTCTTAGGGGCAGGCAAGGGATGCTGGGGCAGGCGAAGGCTTCCTGAAAAAACAGGGCTCCTAAATCGCTACCCATGGTGCCACTGGCCCTTAGCATGGAAAGGTGGGGAGGGGGCAGCAGGGATGCCTCAGCTTCCATGGTGAGGGCTGCAGTGGCAGAGGCCAGAGGGGAGTTGATCGAGATGCCCTGTAGAGAGTTGGACAAGCACATCACCTTATTAACAGGTGTGCCCCATCCTGCAGTTCAGGGCCCACTGCAGCACAGGCTGGAGCATAAACCAACATCCCTTCATTTCCAGTAACTGTTCAGAGCATGTAAAGAGTAAGTTTCTCTTCTGATGATGTTTTTTCCTCTTTCTTCCCCCATGTGCCAGGCTTTCTCAGAAGCATGTTTCAGATGTTGTTGATGACAGCAAAGATAATATCACCATTTTCACCCGCATCCTGGACAGGCTGTTGGACGGATACGACAACCGCCTGAGACCCGGACTTGGAGGTTAGTTGGGTGGAGAGATGATGTTTTCCACAGCTGTGCAGCTTTAGAAATAAGAGGCTGCACAGATGACTTTTTAATATTTGTGGTGCTGTTGGAAGGAGAAGCTGGTTCAGTGCCAGAGACAGTCTGCTGCTGGTTTCCCCATTTTGAGGCTGTGCTATCTTGTTTTTATATTTTGTGAGATGAGAGGTGCAAGTCTCTAACTGCTGTGGTCTTCTATGACATTACGTTGATAGTCCTGTAGAGGGAGCAAATATGATTAAGCTTATTTCTGCTACTTTTATAGGCATTACCATTTCAGAAATGATGATATTACCAGTTTGCAGGACCTTCAACTTGTGTTGGTGTTGCTTTTTAGTCGGTGGGCTTTGCTATAGAGCCTCTATCTCAACATCTTCTCAGTTATTTCCTATGTAGCTGTCACCTGGCAAGCTCTTATCTGTGTGCCAGTCTGGGCACTGGGCAGTCAGCCAGGCTCTGCTGTCTCCTGAGCTGCTTTTAACACCACTGCCGTTACAGCTATTGCTGCTGAGTTTCTCTCCAAGCACCTACAGATGTTTAAGGTGCTTTAGAAAGCAAAACCATGGTAGTCACCTTCCCTCCCAATGCTTATGGCATACATTTAGCATGATGTAAGGAGACAGAAGCAACGGGGACACGTGTGGGGAAGGCAGACATGAGCTTTCTTGGTGAGATGAGAGAGACATGAGCCTGCGTGGTTTCTTGGTGCGTTATTGCCAAGGGGTATTGCTGTGGCAGAGAAAATGACCCCTCTCAGGTGCCAGAGACTGTGTGCCGTGGGGGCCACTGAGGCTCACAGCTCAGCTGCAAAGGTGTGCTGCTGGACCATGATTCCCACCCAAAGCTGGAGTCACCGTGTGCTCCCCAATTCCCTGAAGGTCCTGCTGCCAAAGGAACAAGGAGCTTGGGAACAAGCTTTCTGAGCTCTTGCGTGCTGATGGAGGCTCCAGTGATACAGTGCTAGCCTGGAATTGCACCCTCCATTCCTCAGAGCAGCCTCATTGTCTCTTCCCAGATCCATGTCCACCTCTGTGCCATGGCCCTCTGCCCTGCACCTGTCTAGGAGTACTTTGATCCCAAGCAGAGACCATGCAAAATCTGGGGAAGAAGGGTTTCTCCATTGAGCATCCTCACCTCCAATGGGCTGCCATGCTGCAGGACCTGGACAAGAAAGGGTTACTGTGTCTACATAAGCCACCCATCAGTTTTATTGCTTTTGTTGCTTGTTTCTTTCCCCAACATTAGCTGTGGTCCCCCTAATAGCTTTGCTTCCTCAAGTGTCCCCGATGGCTATATTGATTTAACTGAAACAAGCTCTGAAAGGGTACTGAGGGACATTTATGTTCACCATAGGCTCAGTTGCAGACAACCCTGTGCAAAGTGTTAACAAGAGGACTCCCAGGAGCCCCTTGCTGGGGAAGTTAAAACCTTTCTTGGAACATCTCTGCTCTGTTGCTTTAGATCCTTTAATTACGTGTTTAACATAATAAATTGCTTTTGTCTGAACCAGACATTGCATGTTTAAAGACTGCTTTCACCTCTGATTGCCCCTCATGGAGCACTCTTTGCAGATCCAGATGGGAGGTTTTGACAAAGGCTACAGGTTTTGGGGGCTCCTGGCTGCTAATGAGTTGTCCTCAGTGTGTGTGTGTATAGTGCAGTCTGGTGAGCCAGGTTCTCTCCACTTTTAGAGGACTTTTTTTCCCTGAGTCTGGGCTTTTATTCCTTGGAGGGCTGTCAGGGCTGCTATCAGGAGCAGTATGAGGGAAAGACCTCCAGACTTAGGGGTTAATCAAATAGCCTGGGGTGATAGTCAGCAAGAGATGGGCTCCTGCTGTCCAAGGTTATGTGAGAGCTGTGAAAGGGATTGCTTTGCTTCAAAGTAGCAGCTGTGCTGCTGGGTGATTCAGTGACTTACAAGGTACGTTGGTTTTCCTGAGAGACAGCACTGAACAGTCCCTGTAGACCCAGCACTGTCTCTCCCCATTTCCCTCAGGAATATCTTCCACTTGCTTTTCTGAAGGTGTCAGGCAAAAGCATCTATTAGCACCATGCAGTCCTGCTTTAGTGTCCATGGAAAGGGAAGACATGGTGGTATTGTGCCCACACGCAGGCTAATGGAAAGATGGACTGGCCTAAATTGTGGGTAACCAGGAAGAAGGACACACAGGTTCCCTTCCTGGCCTTGGTTTCCCTGCTCTGTATGAGGCAGATCCCCCCGAAAACATTGGGTTAAGATACAAAGAGCTGAGCGGGGTGCAGGGCTGCAGCACATCTTGAGGCTGCACAGTGCTACATGTGTCTGAGTGTCTGTCCCCCATGTTTGGCAGAGCCATTTACTTGTGTGCCAGGAACCGAGCAATGTTTGTTTAGGCTTTGGGAAAAGACACTGTGTAAGCAACAGAGTGTTGATGTGGTGACTTCTCCCCTCAAGATAGCCTCTTTGTATTTGTTTTCTTATCCCCTCTGTTTTCACCATCTGCTGCCACCCACTCTAATAGCTCCCATGCCAGAGCTCCTCTTCCTACCAGGATGCTGCAGACACAAACTGAAGCAAACCAGTGCTGAGGCTGCTCCGGAGTGCCCAGTGCTGCAGAGCCAGGCACGAGGTGAGGGTGGTCCTGTGCCTTGCTGCTGCTCCCGTGCCCAGGAAGTGGCTCAGGACATCCTCTCCGGCAAGGAGTCCTTGCAGTCTTGATGGCAAGTAGAGGTTTGTGAGCATACTCTAGGCTATCTTAGAAGAGGAAAGCTGTGGGGGGAAGGTGGCTATCAGACCTCTCCTTCTGCAGCAATGCCCCGTAGCACTGGGGACATGGACGTTGGTGTCACAGAGAACTCTTCTGTGACTGGTAGGAGGTTACTCCCTCTTTCTGCCAGGTGAGCTGAGGCTGGCTTGCTCTTAGGGACAGAGCTGAGTCTTTTGTTTGGCCCCATGACCACCAAAATACAGTCTGGGCTTGGGGAAGGGGTAGCTGCATAAATAGATCATGTTTTAGGTCTCAGAGTGGTTGAGGAGAGGAAGGAACTGTCAGCAGATAACCTGTGTTTCCCCTGAGAAAACACCAGGCAGATTGGTTATTAAGTCAAAAGAGGAACAGAAATAGACCCCGAAGGGATGGAGACATCTGTTGTCATGGCCAACCTTGTAGGCTAAGATAATCTCCCACCGAGAGAGTTTCTATGGATAGTGCTGGCCTCCACTCCTGGTCTGGAGCTGTGCAATCACGCAGGTCCTCTGCCCAGCCCTGCGAGGGCTGCGGTGATGGGCATCTATTTATAGTTCTCAAATTCTCTTTGCTGGGGCTTCCTGCAGAGCTGGCACGCGGAGAGGCCTGTTTTGAACCCAGAGCTTGCCTTGCTTGCAAGAGTAAGAGTGAAGACATGTGGCCAGGAGAAAGAGGTAGAACTGGCTGACAAAGGGAGAGACATCGTATACCCAAAAAGAAGGGATGCTCAAGGAGTGGGATGTAAGCGATGGGACCATCAGTGATCCTCCAGGAATGACTGGTGCACAGAATACCCTGTGTATCCTTGTGCCGCTTACTGTGAAGAGTGATTGAAGTTCTGCAATCCTTACGTGGACAGTGTGATGCCCAGCCCAGCTGCCATGTTGTTTGAGGTTCAGTGATGGTCCCTGTGCAGCTGTACCTCCTGCAGCCTTATTTCCTAACCGATGAAGTTTGGGTCCATTGTGCTGCAACTGAAACACAATCATCTTGTGAACACCTGGGGAGGCAGAGGAGGGGAGATTTCCAGATTCTCCCAAGCCTTTTACTTCCTTACAGCCTTGAGAATTCTTTTAACATGCTTTGGCAATACAGTGCTATCAGGGAGCACTTGTTGCTCAGGGAGAGGGTGCACGGGGCCTTTCTGTAGCTGTTTGCAAAACAGGGTAGGGATTTCTTCCAGCTTAGCCAGAGACTGCTTGATGGGGGCCAGGGGTGTGTCTGAGGTGCTACTTGGTGTGAGGATGAGGAACCCAGAGGGCATCTGGAGCAGTGGTGGACAAAGTCTCTGTATCAGGTGGTCAGGGGAAGCCTGCGCTCCAGAAAAATGTTGGCCTTTTCCACGGGATGCCAAGGAGGAAAAGATTCTGCCCCAAGGAAGAGAGGGAGAGAGTAGCCTGTTCAATTTTCTAAAAGATGGGCTGTAAACTTTCTAGATAAGCCAGTTTCTCCAACTGCAATTAAAAAGTAATTTGTACCATGTTAAGCAGCTAGGCTGGGATGGATCAGTGTTATCCCTCCTGGATGCAGCATCGCTTACAATGTAACTCATGATTTTAACTTGAAGCTTCTAACATGTGACTCTGGAGTCCCTAAATGGCTGACTTGGCCCTGCTGAGGGAGCAGTGGCTGGCAAGCATCCTGCTGGTCTGTGTCTGCATGATGTGCTTCTGGACAGCTGAGGGTCAGGAGCCTACTGAAGTTTTCAGAGCAGCGGGTTTACTGGAACCAGCAAACGCAGGCAACTCAGTTAAAGCAATGCAATTCCCTAGGCAGAACAAGTGACTTGGCCCCTTTGGTTTCTTCTTCCTTGGGGACAGGCCATGGCTGCCCAATCCTTGTCCTCAGAGTTTGCAGCAAGTGGGTCCCATCCAGGCAGAGGCAAAGCCCCAGTTTGTACCTTCACAACTGGGTATATCTGCAGAGTGAAAGCAACCCAGGGTTGTGGCTGCCTCCTCTGCCTCCTCTTCCTCATCTCCACTGGGTAGCTCTTTGTGGCTTGGTGCTAGCATCTCCCTGCCCACGTTGGGCTCAGTGCAGACACCCTTGGGCTCGAGCAGGTTTTGGTGTGGTCAGGCTCTGCTGCTCACAAAAGGACTCAAATCAGGGATGCCCTCCATGGGCCTACAGTTCCTTTTATCTGACCTTACTATGTCAGCTCCGCCCTGCTAACAGTTTTGATCTGTAGTCATCTGTTAATATATATCCTGCTGATGTATTCCCTTTATTCTTTCGTAAGTGAAGCACGCCTCTGTTGGAGTTTTTCTTGTCTCTTCTTTCTGCAGTGCAGTGTTTCTTCCTGCTTTTTTAATGACAGTGTAGTTGGCAGGATGACTTCTGAGCAAGTGAGAAACATCTGTATCCCTCTCTCGCCACCTGTATTTCACTGATTCAAATGCTGATGGCCAAGAGGATTTGGACTTAGGTTCAGAGTGGCTCCTTCTAGGTTGAGACATTCCTGTGAGATGCTTGGTGTGTTACACCTCAGTGCATGTGTCATTTTGTCCTGACCTCCTGCAGGTAAGGGCTTGTCTGTTATTATGTGAGCATTAAGGCAGAGGGGCTGAAATAGAATAATTAAATTGTAGAACTACCTTCTCTTGAAAGTACAGTGCTCTTCAAGCTGAAACAGTGAGGGCTTATCTGCCTGGCAAGATCCAAGAAGAAATCTATTTGCAGTGACAGTAACTTATATAAATTGTCCAGGTTGAAGTTTAGAGAACCTTTATTTCCTAAAATCTAGATGAAATGTTGAAATTGTCCTTTTCTTCTGCAGATAGATTGCAAAACCCTGGGGAAGAGACCCTCACAAAGCTCTTTGGGTGCCTGTAAAGTTACAGCATGCAGCAGCCCAACTTTCAGGTGCTCAGTGGTGGGCAGAGGGGTGGAGGCAAGTCTGTTCTTGGTCCTTTGGCAGGAGCATTGGGTACTGCCTGTTGCTGTGGGGACACCTGAGTGCTGGTGGCAGAGTCCCGCTGCAGTGTGTCCCACTCCCCATTGCAGCAGAGCTGGTCCCCAGGTGTCCAGAGAGGCCAGACTTGGTCTGGCCTTGAGCTCTTCTGCAGGTTTTTTCACCTGTGCGTGCTGAAGCTGCCTGCAGTTCATCATAAACATTATCTAGATCTACTGTTTGTGCAAGAGAAACATTAGATGACAAATCCAGTGGTCCTTTGTGGTTTGTTATGATTTCCAGGGTTTCAAGACTGTGTTTAATCTGTTTTTCTGTCTTAATGTTCCACCTCTCCTAACTTCTCATCTCTTCTCTCTGATCTGACTTCATGCCTTGTATTGATTACTCCAGGGAGGAATTTGATCCTTTCTTAGAAACAATCCATGTCTTATCTCAGATTTTTGCCTTTGAGATTCCTTGATGAGTTTTAATTTGAAGCTGAGGCATTTCCTGAACAGCATTTTCTCCTATTTACCTTTCTGGGCAACAGGGACCCTGCTCTGTCTCATCAAACTTCTGAAGTTAAGATCTATGAACAAATTAAAAAAAGGTTTTCTTCCCTTTGGGTGCAGCTCTCCAAAGGCAGCTTTGTCATGGATTTGCACAGCCTCGATGCTCTCCTCTCTCGTGCAGAAATCTCAGTTGTGCTGCTGTTTAAACCCATGGTGTACAGGGAGAGGGAGCTCTGTGTGAAAAGGCATGCACACGTCAGAAGGCAAGTGAGGAATACGGGCTTGACAGCTATGCCTAAGGGTGAAAGTCTTCTCTTAAATAACTTACAAATTTGCTTAGGGCAACAAACCTGTATCAAAGCTTCAGGGATATCACAAACACTCTGGAGGGTTTCCATTGTGAAAAGAGATTCATAGCTTTTTGTGTGAGACGGTACCTGGGCTTCAGGTCAGCACTGGGTCCTTTGGGGGCATCTCGCACCTGCCTGTGCCTCTGCAGTGCCGTGGAAGGGAGTGGACCACCATGGCGGGGCCCTGCCCAGCCACCCTTTCCATGGGGCAGTCATGTGGCCAAAGTCGATCACCCGTGATGAGGCTGTCCTTGGGCAGCGCGTTCCTGGGCTCTCCAGAGGGGCCACAGCCAAGTCCCTAGGCTGCTGAGGTTGTAGAGGGGAAGGTGTTTCTCATGCTACTTTGGATGCCTTTTTTTTAGATGGTGCCTTCATTTGCTGCATGTGGTTCCAGTGAGGAGTCTGCCCCAAGCTGCTAACCCCTCCATATAGACACACATGTAGGCAAGAAGTAAGATTTTTCCCAAAGGGTGAGAAATTTTTCTAGGAAAGTGAGCCTATTTGGAGGAATTTTTACCCCAGTGATTTGTACTGGAGTAACAGCTCAGAGCTTCAATGCTACATCAGACACCTGCAGTAAACCAATGTGAATGTTAGGCAGCTGATCCCTGCCCAAGGGGAAGCTAGTGGGTGTGTGTTGGAGACAGGATGATGCTATTTGTTTATAATGACTTTGGAAGGGGGAGCTGGTGTTTAAGCATGTTGAACATGTGTTAGATGGTTTTAAGAACATTAGTAGATGATGTTATAGATGGCTATAAACTGCTTGCAAGGATGTCTTTATTGATCTGTTGGACTATGGCAGCTACCCATTTATTAGAATTTCCATTCGTTTAGTCCCATGTAAAGGATTTATAACGTGTCTTTGATATGGATTGTGAAATAAGATTTTTTTTTATTAGGTATTATAGAGTTTAAAAATAACTTTAATTGGTTTATTCTGGGAAGCTGGTGGTGAAACAACTGGTCAAATATTGAGGAAAGAGCAGTTATTTTATTTGTTGAGCTAGAGGATAAAATGTTTGCAGCAGTTCATGTGCATATACAGAGGCAGTGATTATGTCTGATGAGGCAAAGTCATTGATCGTGTTGGTGGTGAATTTCAGCCCAGTTCCATCTGGAAGAAGCAATCAAATCACATCTACCTGGGCCCCCTGAGGTGGGGGGATTAATGCTGCTGATTCAGACCTGTTAGCTTGTTAATGCCGTTTCATTTATTTAAAGGTTATTGTTTGATTAAATAAAAATATTGGAGTGTTCGTGAGGCTCTGGAAGATGCATGGGGCTTTGGGGAGTGAGTTGCTGCAAGATTATGAGGCTAAACTGTGCAGGGTCCCTTAACCAAATACTGTTAAAAGTCAGAGTGAAATTCTCACCCTGTTGCAGTAAATGGCAAAACTCTCAGAGTCTGGTGGGGTAGGAATTTCGTGTAATTATTTCTTTGTCTATGTGTACTACCCCGTAGCTTACTTTAAAAATCTGCCTCTGAAGGACATACAGCTAATGTTTATTAAAAAAAAAAAAAGTCTTTGTGGAGTACTGGCAATTGTAAGCAGAGTATAGCCTAGAGAGAGTTTTTAATCTGCATGTCGCATTGTGAGGAAAGGACAGTCCGTTCACTTTACCTTCTGGAAGAACATAATTCAAACCAAAGTGATAAGAACAACAGGCANCCCCCCCCTCCAAACCTACTGGAAAATCCTATCGATGACAAGTTCAAACTGAATCAGTGGATGGAATGATTCATGACTGGAGCAAAATAAATTGTGTCTGAAAATTCAAGACACTATTTCAGCCTTGCAAAAGTAATTTCAGATGCCTCTTTTTTGGAAGGATCAGTTCTGATACAAGAAATTTTGTCAAGGAAAGGATCTGATGACCATAAAAAAAAAAAACACAGACAAAAACCCGCAGCAATTTGCAAAGGGGAAGGTGGCAGAGGCTCTGCACAAGGCTTACTGCACCCAACTGAATTCTTGTCGAGGAAGTTGTTTGTATCCATACAGGACAGATCAGATTTTTGCAGTCCTGCATTCCTACTCACTGACCTGAAGACATGTCTCCTGGAGAGCTGTGAATGTCATTTTAGCCAGTTAAGGCCACTGTCCTGCAAAAAATGAAGGTGCAATCTCTTCTTTCCACAAGTTGTGTTTTCTGTAAAGGGTCTATGCACGTGGGAATTGAATTACAGGCTTTTGTGCCTGAAAGATTAGAGCTCTTCCTTTTGGAGAGATGCACCTGGTCTCTCCTTAGAATTTGAAAAAGCCTTTTCCTAGAAAAGGGACCTGTCTGCTTGCATGAGGAAGGGTTAAAGAACAAAAGCATGAAATGTCCTTTCTTCTTTCCTGATCAATCTAGCCATCATTATGAGAGAAGCTTTCTGATAGCTTCTCTTTGTCATGTAATGTTAATACCATTAAGTCCATTTTGGCAAGGAAAGCGACGTATAATTAATTTGCAAATCAGGAAAGTGGATGTGATTTTTATACAAAAGAGAAGGTCTTTGACTGCAGAAGGCATTGTGTGGGCATGGCCGTGCTGCAGATGGGACCTCTCCTCTCCCACAGGGCAGGGGTCCCTCCTCAAGCATTCCCCTCAGAGCTGTGATGTTGGGACCCCGAGGTCCCAGGCTGGGTTGGTTCCTCTGTGCACACACCTTCAGTGGGGCCCAGTTTGCTGCCAGCCAGAAAAGGGACTGAATCTAACAAATAACAGGGGAACCAGGTGGAGAAAGGGTTTGCTTAGGAGTATGCAAGTGCCTCTGAATACCTGTAGAACAAGTTGGTTGAGCCAAATGAAAATAACTTTAAGCCTCTGCCTCCATCCACTTTCTTTTTTTTTCAAGCCTTAGCTCTGTTAGAATTATTGTTATTTTGATGCAGAATGCATTAAAAAGGGAAAAAGAAAAAAATCCAAACCCTATCTGGACTGATTTGTTCCCAGAAAGATGTTTAATTTTGTATGTATAATTGAAAGGGGCTAAATATAGTTGTATTAATATTTATGGGCCTTATGTTGGAGTCAATACAAGAGTTGCTGTTCAAGGCAATTAAGCTTTACCTTTTCACATGTAGGATTTCAGCGTTTGGAGATGACATTAGTTGTGTGACCTGCATCCAAGAGAGAAAAAACTAAAAGCAAGCCATTATCTGTCGAATATGATACCCTGTATTTAATGCTGTTTGCTGACAGGCAGTTTGTCTCCGGCAAGGGTGATCTCTCAGAAGCAGGACTGCTATCTTAATAGGGGGGACATCATAGAAATCGGTAGGCTCAGAGGCTTGCAGGAGAACTGTCCCTGCAGCCAGTGCTGTGTTTTGGGAGGAACTGAGTGACTAGACTATCCCATGGGATCAGAAAGTGGCCATTGCCCACCCCTGCTGCATCGGTAACTGCTGGGGATGAGGGGAAAATGATTATGGTGGCAGTTCATGGACTCCGTTTATCTTCATACTACCTCCACCCTGGAGCTGGGGCATAGAAAACGCAATCCTCAGTAGCTCATGTGGGGAAGTGCACAGGGCAGGGAGGGCAGCTCACACCCTATTCCTGGGCTCAGGCTATCTGTGTGTGTCTGCAGGGCTAATCACAACCTTCATGTCATTAAAGCACAGGGAAAGCAAATCCTGTCCAGAGATCTGAGCCGCCCTAGGGAGAGTGTGCACAGGGAATGAGGTCGAGGCTGTAATGATGAAAACAAGTCAGTCTGCATTAATAACAAAGGCAAAATGATAATGCGCTTGATTTCTAAAGCGCTGCCTTTCAAGAGAAGGGTATCGCTAGGATAACATGACAAGAGTCCTGGCAGTGGTTGAATTGCCTTGCATTGTGACTTTTTGGAAGCTGCGGCTCTTCACTGCTCCAGTTAACAAAGAAGCTGTTAGACACTGTAAAATCTCTCACTGATAAGGACTGTCTGAATCCTGCCTTTCTACTAAATGTGATCCATGTGTCAGATTTTCCCTTTCTTCCGTCTGGACTCTAATAACTGCCTTTGAGAAGGAGGATTGCAGTACGGAGCCTTGGTCACGGGTGCCCTGCAGCCTCCTCAGGGAATGAGGGGTTAACCTGCCCTCCCCAGGGCTGATGCTCACAGCCAGGGTTGCAGATGGACGTTGTCTCGGTGAGGGTGAGCTTTGGTGCTCATCCCTTCTCCTAAGACTCATGGGCCCCACAAATTTTGAAGCTTTGTGTGGGTTTGTTTTAGTTCTTTCACTGGTGCGTTGTATATTTTGGTAGCTGGAAGCCTTTTAACCCCCTTCAATAAGCATCAGGGGAGTGCATTTTCTGATGGCTTTCATTAGCTTTTGCTGTTGGAGCACAATAGCTGCTTAAACAGAGAGGGAAAAGCAGAAATCAAATGGCACACCTGCAGAGGTAGAAATGGTGGCCACGCTCTTAGTGGTTGGAAATGAGTTTTCATCTCCAAATGGCCCTTCTGAATTCAGCCTTGGCTCTGGGGATTCGCACCAGGTGACGCTGACCCCAGTAGACCGGTATTTCCCATTATGGATGACAGTATCCTTGCCAAAATGTGTTGGCTGGATAGCAAAGGGTTGTTCCTTAGTGTGCCTGAGAGCGAGCCAGTGCAGGACGGAGTCCCACCTCATCTCTATTCCCAATCAAGGGCAAGCACATCTATATGTTAAGGAACAAGGAAATTGCACCAATTAAATTTAAAAAACTCAATCAGCTAAAGCAGCAGAAACCCCCATGAATATTTATCTGATGTTATGGAAGCATGTGGACTCACACCTACTTTATTAAATTGATTTTCAATAAAAATGCCAGTGGAAGATATTTGATTAATGGCTGGTGGGACGGTACAATTAATGTGAAGTCTGTAGTCAGCAAGAAGTGTCCCCTGAGCCCATGTGTCCCTGCTGGAGGCTGGGCTAAGAAAATGTTTCTAAACTTCTCTGAAGTACAATAGCAATGTTTATCCGTGTGGTTTCCACGATGGGGTGAACAGGAGCTGCTGTTTTGCTGCTGTTTGGCTGGTGCATGGTTTTGCTGAGGGCTGATGTCCTGACCTTGAAGCCAGTGTGTGGCTTTTGCTCCCAGTGCTCTGCCTTTTCTTCTGCTTTTCACACCCCTCTGAGCAGGCTGAGCCCGAGAATTAAGTACAGCAACGAACTTCAGCGATCATGTCAGGTTTGAGTGAGGCTGCCTGAGCTTTTGCATTTAAACATGCCTGGGATTAGCTCCATCAGCCTCCGGATCCGCTCAGCTCCTACCAATTTACTTGCTTGGATTTGTCTCCTGGAGGAAGGCAATTTGAAGCTGCAATGTTACAGCTCTATTACAGAGCTGTAGCCTGGTTTCCTGCCAGGACCCACGTCAGGGCTAGTGCCGCCTCTTTCTGATGAGCTGTCAGGAGCTCGGGTGGGAGATGCTGAGCGTAGTGCAAGTGAGGGCTGCGGGCGCAGCGGTACCCAGGGAGCCTGGAAACCCCTGCGGGGTGAGAGGGCCTCCCAGCCCCTGGAGGGCAGTTTGTCTGGGGGCTGCCTGCGCAGCCTGGAATAGGAACTTTCCCCGGGGGTCTTGTGAAAAATCTTTGGAAGCTGCTGTGGGTGGGATGTTGCATCTCACTTTCTCTGCAGGGGGTTTCTGAGCCAGAGGCGTGGGTTTTTTGGGTGTGATGGTTAGGCGAGGACCGCACGGGAACGGAGGCGGGTGGCATGCCTCGGTGCGGCAGGGAAAGCAGTGTGTGAGGCAGGGAGGCAGGTCCGTCTCAGCAACCCTCGGCTCCACACGCATGGAGCCCAGAAAGGTACTGCAAATACTGTGAACCACTGCGAACCGCTGCAACGGGGGTGCCCCAGAGGCACCAGATAGGGAAGACCTGGGGCACGAATCCTTCCTCCAGCCAGTGTAGGAGCCCCGTGCACAGGCTTCTGTGCTGGGGAGCAGGTTCAGTGCTCTGATGTGCCCACGGCTTCCCGGAGGGCACATGGTGCCCAGCAGGCTACAGCCAGATGCCACAGGGAGAGCAGCCAGGGGTAGAGATGGTGCAGATGCTCCTCATGCTGCCTTCCAAGGCTGAGAGGCTCTTCTTGTGGTCTCTATTTTGTGGTACTTTGGGTTTTCCTCTGCATGCAAATGTATAATGAGGCCCTTAATGGCTCTCTGCCTGCAGGAGAAGAGTGGGTCCCCAGGCAGTGCCCGTGCCAGCAGGCAGTGAACGGGTGCAGATACCTTCAGCATGTGCTGAATTGTTTGGGCACTCCCCTGCTGCGCTTCCATTATTGGGGAGCTGGGCCAAGACTGGGCATGGGGGAGAGTGACGGGAACAGAAAGGAGTAAAAAAAAAAAAGGGAGCAGGTGCTGGCTATTATGTATGAAGCAAAAAAAAAGAGAGGAGAGTTCTGGTTGAAAACAGAAGCTGAGAAAAGGCAGATTGGCAGCCAGCATATTTCTGGAGACAGCTTTCTCCTCTGTAGGCTGTGAGTCGCCTAAGAAATGTGTCAATAAAGCACACTTGCAGGCACTGTCTCTAATAAATACATATTTAAGAGAGACATTTCTTCAAAACTTCTGCTAAGAGATGTCTAATTCTGAAGGGATGGCATGAAAAACGACATCTCCATTGGAAGCAGAGAGTTGCCATGGGAACTGAAATGCTCTGAATGCACATCACTAAAACAAGAAAACATTCTCCCCAGCAAAGGAAATTAAAAATTACATCTAGAGGCATCTGCCCTCTGCTTGTCTCTGATGGGAGTACCAGAGTATTATGCAGCTTATCGTAATTCATGTAGCGGGCAGAACTGAAAATTCGGTATTTGTTGCCGAATTTTTGTGAGTAACTGTGACAAAAAGCCTTCCTGTCTGTGTGACAGACAACGCTGGTGTCTGAACAGTGCTGGGGAAGGGAAGATTTAGAGCCATAAGGGAATTTCCTTTAAAAGGGTTTTGCTTACTTGGGGATAAAACAACATCCTGAGTGCACAAATAAGCCTATCTCACTGTGTGTGGATCACCCTGCTGCTCCTGGCGTTTGCTGGCCCCATTTACTGGCTAGGGACTTCCCTGGGAGGCATGGTGATGGAGGGGCATGGTACATGTCTGGGGTTTTATCTTCCGCTTTGGGGACTCTGTTTCTGCTTGCAAGTCTTGGACAGCAAACACAGGAGGAGTTATTCCTGTGTGGCACAGGTGGACTCGCAGTCCATGCTGTCTAATGCATTTCTTGGTGTGTTGGCAGCAGCGTGTGCAGAGGTAACACAGGGAGCTAGGTGAGCCCAGGCAGCAAGGAGAGCTTGCCGTACTGTACAACAGGACTCCAGCATCAGAGGAAATGCTAAATTGACCAGTGCAAGGCAATGTGAATTAAATAAGTTTATTTGTACGATGTATTGGCATTGCTGTGAACTAAATGAGCAGCGGCCATGCAGCCCAGTGACCCGTTCATGACGGGGGAGAGACAGCTCGGTGGAGACGTTGGCTCTGTGCACAACTCAGCAGTCACACAGGCAAAGACCATGTTGGGGTGCATAAGGAAGGGAATGCATTTGTCTGCATTGCCCTGGGGGTGGTGTTGAAGGATGCCAGAAGCATCACCACAGGCACACTGTCAAAGGAGACGATTAAGTTCTCCTGCTGAAGAAAATGCTAGCCAGGAGCTAACGGATAGGGGAACCAGAGTGCAAATTACTGTGTTGCTCCCTGCCATGGTTTTCTTGTATCTTCGTCTCACTACCTGGCATTGGCCTCAGGGACAGGCTTGAGAATTAGATAGACTTTTTCTCTCAGCCATACAGCAAGCCCTAGGAGCCACTTTCTTTTTCTTTTTTTCCTTTTTTGCACACTACAGTCCATCATGCGGCCTGGCAATCCTCAGCCTGCAGAGCAACCCGGAACAAAATATAGCCAGAGGCATGGGAAGGCAGTGCTGAGGCTAAAAGGCAGGTGGGGAAACTTAGGCACAGCAGAACTGCATTGCATGCAGATTAGCACCAATGTGCAGATTAGCACCTATGGTAGTAGGGTTGGAGCTCAGAGCTCAGCCTGCACACCTCACACACTTGATTGAGACATCTTGTTTATTCTTTCCCCCTCTGCAATGACATAAAATTAATGCAATGCAGTGTGTTTCTCATTTGATTTTTCTTGCATTTCTCTGCTTGCTTTCTGGCTATCCCATCTTTCTAGTTGTTTTCTATGTATCGATGATTACCAGGTTAACAATAACAGTTTTGTATTGCACCCTTGTGCTTACCCTTTTCCTGGGGATCTGCCTTGAGCTCTGATGAATTACAGAGTTCAGTAGTTGCCTTCCAAACACTAAGGATTTTACTGGCACTGATCTGAAGTTTTTGCAGCTCTTCTTCAAACATGTGAGTGGCCTGTTGGGAGGTGATGGTTTCTATTAAAGAAAGACTTGCTGCAAATGGCTTAATAAAAAGGTTCAGTGTTTTTAGGAAAGGGAGTAAGCAATAACCTGTTGGGGCCAGTCTGCAAGCTCCCTGATGGAGAAGCTTCGGATGTGCACCATGTCCACACGGGGTCTGGATAAGCCTGGTCTAATGACTGACTCTCCCAGCCAAGTTATACATGTGTGAAGGGATACAGCAATGGCAGCAGCTCAGTGGCTGCTTTGTTCTGGTGCCTTATCTGTCCCATGTATGTGCAACTTCAGCCACAGTACTGGGGCTCAGAAACTGCTGCAGTCTTTCCTTGTGGGTACTGTTCACCATAAGCCCTCAATATGGTAAACAAGACCATCATCATTGACCCCTAAAGAGGGGAATTAACTGAAGATGAGGTCAGGAAGGTAGGCCCAAAATGAAACACAGGTGTTTTGCTGGTAACATGGAGAGGTTTGTTTAATGTTGAAGTACCAGTCTGGCATCTTTGCCCTCATCTCATTGCTCCCTCCAGTGTGTGCAGCTACATAGGCAACCTGCAGGACTGTGGTCAGCAAAATTCTCCTGACTGGTTTCCTTAGGGCCACAACCACGTGCACCAGCTGGCAACATGGCATTGTCTAAATACTCTTCCCCTGTCCACTGGGACCAGCAGGGATTCCCTTCCCTGAGCGCCTCTGGCTTACCCATCAAGGACAGACTTTAATACTGAATATGTTAAATTATGTATGGTAATTTATATTTACACTTTTTCTCATTGTATTTATAATATATAAGAACATGTTTATGTAGCACCTCTATTCCGTTACCACAGGGTCTCAAAGCACTGCAGAACCTCTAAAAGCATGCTCATACATACACATTCCTCCACTGTCTTCATAGCATCTGAGGGTGTCCTAAGTCCTTAAAATAGTAACTACAGTAGCTTTGTTCATTCCGTCTTTTCTGTCTGTAGCAAAAATAGCGCAACTAATTTGTAGTCTCTGTAGTCTGTATGTGTGAGAATGAGGGGTGTGTATAAAGCCTCCATAACTGCACATCCTCTAGCAGTTGCGGCTTCTGACTTTCTCTTCTATCTGACTCTCTGTTCTCTTCTGCCTGGACTTTATGTTTGTCAATAACTTGCACCACGTCCTGATTCTGACCTCTGTATGTGTATTTTATGTCACTTAATGCAGTAATAAGAATATGTGTGTGCGCATGCCTGCATGGGGCAATGAGGGAAAGCTAAGTTAAACTACATGAGCCAAATGCATAGTTCTGTTGAGTCTTGCAGTAGTTTTTTGCCTGGGCTCCTAATTGAGTAAGGCTTATCACATCTTTCTTTCTGCCTTTTGTCTTCTAAAAACTTTTGAGCCTGTTGGCTGATCTGAACAATAACCTGACAGGAAGGTAGATATCTCAGAGATTTTAAGTTCCTGCAAGATTTGTGGAATTGTACAGGTGAGTGGAAAAAGACCTGAAGTAGAGACATGTAACTGGATGGGATCAACTGGTGTTAGGCATCTGAAAAACAGGCAGGAAAAGCTGATCTGCGGGAAAGCAGGGTTTGTTGGCTCTGCTAATAGTACAGCAGCATCTCTCCTAGGCTGTTCTGCTGGATAGAGCTCTAACCTGCATCCCCGACTTGGTAAATGTGAGAAAATGCCTTTCTCCAGCGTGGGAGGGTGTGAAATCCCTATAGCACCCTCTACAGCAACACGTGGACTTACCCACCGCACCAGAAATGCCTAGAGACCCCTTATCCACTGTGTGTTGAGATAAAGGGGCAGTGTAGCATGCTCTGTGCAGGGAGTTTAGACCAGAAAACTGGGCTACCCTGTGCCATTATTCACATGAAAGTGCTAGGGAGGGAGTGCAGTTTCTTACCCAGAAGGGACAAGCAGATGCCCTGTGTACCTCTCAGCGCTGTGCTGGGACACTGGCTCCCTGCTCACTTGGAAGCAAGGAGGAATAAGATGTGCCTGAGTCCTCTGCTTTCAGCAGCAGTTATGCCTTGATCCAAACTCTGTAGCCAATGTGTTACGTAGGCATGGAGAGAGCTGAGACCTGGGTCAGAGCCACGAGCATGTGTATAGTGCATTTGGAGACTGCTTAGGGATTTCTCTTCCAAGAACTGAGCTGATCTTCCCTACATAACCCAAGGAGTTTGCGCCCCGGGTGGCTTGTGCCCCAGGGATCACCTAGGAATTAGACATCCATGTAGGCATTACAGTGTACCATAAATCCTAGACAAGCCATGCTCGAGTGGTAACTGGGTCACTTCATGGTCCTGTATCTGGTTCCTGCAGAGGACACTGGATGCAGCCATGTTACAAAGCTGTGTATGCAGCCTGCTGTGTGAGACAGGGAATAAATCTCTTCATTGCATCAGCTCTCCCCTGGCCCTGCTAAGAAAGAGAGCCAGGGCAGCAGGCTGTCTCTCTGAGGCATTTGACAGGCATCATCTCACTTCATCTGGGCTGAAAAATTAAGCACATGTAATTGTAGACTGTGTTGATCTCTCTCATCATGTGTGAGTGGTTTCATTGTCGGCTGTCTCTTGAGAGAGCCCCTGAAATTTTTTTTAACTTCTTGCTACCCCTATGCTGAAATATCCAATTTGGGGGGAGAAAGGAGAAAGAGCACAGCTGGAAGTGATACCACATGCGTATCTGTGTTTACAGATTTGATGACTTCTCTCTAGTCTGGCTGAAGGACATGCAATTGTAGACACTGATGTGCCATCACACCAGAGAGAATCACTGTGGCTCAAAGAACAGCAACCTGGGAAATGTCCGTACAGCAAATGCTGGCAGTCCCAGGGGATTCGAGCATCAGCAGTGGGCGATAAGCCAACGCCTGTGGAAAGATGCCTTGGCACCCAAGGATGGGAGTGACAGGCTTGATGCTTTCATGGAGAGCAGCAGATAGCCTTGTTTCCTGTGTAAATGTGATGCCTTTTTGATCATAACTCTGCAGAAGTTACTGGGAGTGTAACTGAGGGGGTCAGATCTTTTACACAGACTGAGTTATTTCAGCTTTATGAGTGAGACAGGGTGACCAGTTCTGGAAGCAAGCAAATAGCCAAGCAAAACTGCATTAGACAAATAGTTCATGACACACAGGCACAGCTAGATACGGATCTGATCCAAAGGTCTCATTGGCAATCCCCTGCAGGCTTTTACTCACCCCTGCTTTAGTTAAGACATTTGTTTCAGACATTTATATTGTTTCTTTCCTTACTGTGTGGTTTATTTTGCAGACTACAAATTTCCCAGTGCTCAGTCCTTGGCTGACCCCACTATGCAGTGGATGAGCATCCCGTCATCTTTAACCATGCTGTCCCGGGTGGGAGCATGAGGCTAAGGCCAGCCTTCATCCACAGGACCCTGGTCATCTTCATCACTACGCTCACTAGAGAGAGGCAGATGCCATCAGAGGCGATCAGGTCTGGGTGGGCTGACCTATGGCTGGGATTACCCTCCCCCCATAGACGTAATGGGACCAAGGGGGTCTCTGTTGTGTCTTGATGCTTCCGCCCAAGTGAGTTTTTCTGGAGATGTGTTGGTGGTTTAGGTAGTTCAGGGAATTAAACCTGATGCTGCTCTTAGCTCTGTCTGGCCTGCAAAGGACTGGGCCAGCTGCCAGCCCTCCTGGTGACACTCTTGGCCACGATTGCTGCCATTCGGCATTGACTTCTCTAGGCTGTGTGGTGTGCTACCAAAAGCCTTTGCTTCTTACTGATTTCAACTGTTTCAATTCTATGTAATTCTATATACAGAGGTGGTTACAATTTATTCCTGTGTAAGGAACGCTGCTGACAGGACCGAAACACCCTATGTATGTTCTGGGTTATTCTTCTTTGAAGAACACGTGCATGCTGCCGTCCACTTTGGGGAAAGATGCTCAGGCTGAACTTGTCAAAAATGGGTAAAAGTCTGCAATATGAGACTTGGCTTTTGCTTGTGAACAAGTAATTTTGTATTCAAGGATGCTGAAGCACTAAAACAGCCAAGCAACCTCTGAAAATATGTATTTTTACTTTTGAACTGGGAGTTTGAAGAGGTTGACTGTGACCTCTCTATGTGTTTTCTGAGATCCCCAAGTCAAAATGAATTGAGGAGAGAGAAGGAGCAGTGCTGAGAGCTGCCCAGATCTCTCTGCGCTCCACCTCTGCTCTCCCTTTTGGAGATGCTGGAGGAAATGCCAGTACCTTCTCATTTTTTTGCTATCTCTGTTCCCCAGCCTTCCCCTTCTGACCCATGCACAGCCTTTGCTCCCAGGATACTTGGTGTGAAAGCATCCCAGGTGCAGTAGGGAAGTTTGTGGTCCTGACATTAGCAATAGCTCATGGTGCTTTGCGGCCTTTGGGTGGCAGGAGCTCCATCAATCTGTGTCCTTGGAGTCAGCTTTATCCCCTGGCTGGGCTGGACAAGCCTAGGAGGCATTAACAGCACTGCAGTGGTGTTCACTGAAATGTTTCCTTCTGTGCTGCTATTCCTGAGCTCCCTAGCAAAAAATGCAAGACAAGCATCTCTAATGTATGTGGGAGAGTCTTGCTGGCCCTGCAGCAGAGCAGCACTGAAAGCTACATCAGGGGTTTCTTGTGTGTGGTTGGCAATGTAGAAGATGTCATGTCTCCATTACTGCAGCTCTTGCAAGGGAGGTTGTGGTAAGAGGCAAGATTGCCCTCTCCCCTTGGGCACCTACCCCTCTGCTTGTGCCTGCCTGTGCTCTCCCGGTACTAGCATGGCAGTCCCAAGGGCAATGTCACAGAGCACCCCATGCCACACCAGAGATGTGCCCTTCCTTCTTTGATGCCTCTCTTCTTACTGAAAGGAGACACAACTCAGCTCCTACTTCCCAAAACAAGGCAGCACCACATGTTAAAAGGCCATCTGAAAAAACAAGGTAGGAACTGGCAAAGGCAGCAGCCCTGTTGTGATGGGACTGACACTGTCAGTGAGAGGAGGGACCCGAGGATGGAGTTCTGTTGGGGAGCTGCGGCGTGCTGGCTCTGAAGGCAAGGGCTGCCCTGGGTTGTGGTGTGGCTTGGCTCCGGCGGGCTCATGGGGCTTGTAGCAAAGGTCATGGAAGCCTCTTTTTTTCCAGAGGCTAAAATTGGAAGGAAAATTAAATCCCCCTACTGAGAGGCTGAGAAAACAAAGAATGAAACACCCAAAAAGCTTCTGTGTGCAGCTGCAAAAATGACCTTCTGCTGCTTATTAATTAGCATGGCAAGGATCTGGGAGAGGGCATGAGGTGGAAGTTGGTAGTACAAACCAAATTCTTGCGTTTCCCTTCCCAGGGGTGCTGGGTTAGCTGTAAAGCACCATCCTGTCCAGTGTGCTTACTTTGGGTTACGTGACATGGGAAAGAGCTATGCAGCATCCCCTCTCTCTTCATGGTGACACTGTCCTCACCGCAGGCTGGTGGGAGTCCTTCCCAAAGGATTTTGTGTATTTGAGCGGACACTGGACAGGTCCTTGGAAGAGCATCACTGAATAAGGGGACCTCATCAAGCTGAGAAACTCTTGAGCGGAGGCTAAATGCAGTCTAGGAGGGTGTTAAGGGGCATTATCAGCTTGTTACTGCACTTTTTAGGTTGTGACCATGGTTGGAGATGGGATATTGGGCTGGCTGGAGTCCAGAGCAGTTCATAGGGAGCCCAGTGCGGAAACATCTGCCTCCAGGAGCTGGGCTGGAGCAGATTGAGGGTTTGTACCCCTGGGTGCAGAAAAGCCTGAATAGCACTGTCCTGCTTTCTAGTCTCAGCCGTGCCATTACACACAGAAACACCAGTACAGACAGGCTTGTCATCTCTGATTTCCCTTAGGTCCCAGCACTGCCACGTGGAGCACAGCCTCGAGGAGGTCCCAATCCCCTCGCTCATACAGCTTATCTCTGAGATAGGGCTGTGCAGCATCCCTGACATCAGCACAGCAGCCAGGAATCCCCTGCACAACGCCAACGCCGCAGTGGCTTTGCCCCTGTTTTAATAGTGCACATTGTTTGGGAGCCTCCAGCACTTGGATGCAGGCACATCATTTCTGCCAGCTTGCGGCATAGCCTCTAGGAACCCCCGCCTAGGAAACGTGACTGTGCTCAGCACATCCGCAAACCTCAAGAGCTGAAACACAACTGTCCGAGTCGATTACATTACAGCTGAGATTCTTAAATAAACAGCACTTGATGAGTGCAGCGGGATGTTCAATAAGAGCCTCCTCAGCCCCTGGTGCCCCCTGCTTCCCATAATCACTTTTAGAGGCAGCCCTACAATCTACAGCCGGCAAGGGGAGAGGCAGCGAGGTAGCATAATTTGTATTCCAGCTCTGCTACTGCTCCTAGTGCTTCCAAGAAGCAAGTAAAAATAGCACTCCGTCATTTCGTAAATAATAGCTATCTCCTCACAGGCCCAGGGAGTCACGAGCACTTAAAACAGAGATTGTGGGAAGGGAGGGAAGTCTACCTTGAGCCAGGGCCAGGAAGATGGGACATGGGGACTTGGAGCGGGGGACAGGGGAGGACGGGTGAAATGGAAACCCTGAAGCACAGCAGCAGCAGCTCCTGCTGCTTTACACCTTCCGCACACACAAGGGAAGCAACCGACCCTGCTGGTGCGGGGCTTAGGGCAGCAGGATACGGCCCTCCACACAGAGCTAATAAGTATGTTTATGGCCTGCACAAGCAGCTAGATCTGGCACAGCAAATTCTTGGAGAAGGAGAGGGGTAGCTTTTAAAGAGCAGGCAGGTGTAGGGAGTGCCATGGTAACACTGTGGGAAGGGATGTTACAGCTTTTGTTCTACATTTGCATTGCAGATCTGCCCAGCTGTGGGGGATTTCTGCAGGCGGGAGCAAGGCAGCATTGCCTGGCAGGCAGGGACGGGGCTTGGTACTATGTGGGAGAAGGGGCAGCTCTGATAGGCCTGCAGCACCTTGTTCCTGCTCACACACTTGCTCCAGATGGCTTTAGAAACACAGTTGTGCTGAAGCTTGGGAATAAGCTGAGCCTATAAATGGGAAAAGCCCCCAGATAAGGGAATCGGCCTCAAACAAATGGCTTGGCAACATGGCATGCCACTCAAGTCTCTAAATTCTGCCCGTGTTCAAACGTTGAACCTGAAAATCTCTTGCTCTTCTAATTTCGTGACTGCTTCGGGGTCTTTTTTTTTTTGCTTTCCCGGTCCCCAGGTGGCAGCAGCTTGGGGCACAGTGAGGCTCAGCAACGTGGCAGGAGGGTGCTGGTGCAGCCTGCCAAGAGCAATACTGAGTCCTTGTCATGGTTTCAGCTCAGCCAGTAACAAAGCACCATGCAGCCACTCACTCACCCCCCACCTCCGCGCCTGGCCACGCTGGGATAAGGAGAAAAT